>PVJI01020018.1:0-29851 GCA_004026765.1 Micronycteris hirsuta
GAGCTCCCTTTTTCAGTGACTCCTCTGAAGGTGGTGAGGACAAGGAGGAAAAGGGCAGACTGCTAGTTGGCAATTGCTGATTCCATTTGTGGTTATTTGTTGGGTAGAAGTAATTCGCGACAATTAGCTAACAGGTATCTGAGAAACACGAAGTCTATTTTGAAGGAGTGATGAGAAAATGATATTCACATGATGATGAAGAAAAAAATGATTCTCTTTGTCTAAAAAGGATTTTAATGTGAACTCTTGATTTTTGCAGTTATACATATTTAAGAGGAATATAGAAACTAAACCTAAGATTACATTATATAAAGAGAAAATTAGATGTGTTAATTTAGTTAAATCATTTTTCTCTTTGTTTTATAATCTATCAACTTCCACATGAGTTTAGAACTACAATAATTAAATATTCTATGTTTTATATAATAAAAAACCTACTTAAATTTCATGGTATTTTAAGTAGCATCTCTAGCATAGTAATTTTCCTTTAACAAGCAGAATGATTATTGTCAGGAACATTTTATTTTGTAGAAAATGAGAAATTATAAGTGCAATTATCTTTTCTTACTTCCAAATTAAATCACCATAGGTTTAAAATTGTCAGCTATACCAATAACTGTATTTGGGGAATTACAGTTTGGAAGCCAATACCTAGTGTGCTGGAATTTGGATTTAATTTATTATCAAATTTTTTTCTTTTTATAGGTAAAATTGCTTTATTTACAGCAAAACATATTATTTCAACTATCAAACTTTATCTCATATGATAATTGAATCATTTCTGTGATTGACATAATAGATATATATGATAAATAACAATTATATAATTATAGATGAGAAGAGGAATTATGTTATAGAAATTGTATCACACAATTATGTAGAATCAGAAGTCCCATAATCTGCTGTCTGCAAGATGGAGACCCAAGAAACCTGTGGTATTTGAGCCCAGTTTGGGTCCAAGCCCCCCAAACCAGGAGCACTGATGTCTGAGGCAAGAGAAGATGAATGTCCAAGCTCAAACAAAAGGAGAAAGGTTCCAGTTCCTGCAAATTTTGTTCTATTCAGGCTCACAGGGATTGGATGATGCCCACCCACATTAGTGAGGGTGATTCTCTATTCAGTCTACAGAGTCAAATGTAAATCTCTTCCAGAAACACCTTCACAGATACAGAAAAATTATGATTTACCAACTACCTGGTAAACTTGACACATAAAATTTACTCTCATATTGTGGTACCAGGAAAATGAAATATATGAGATAAGAAATATTTGTTAATATTCTCCCTAGATTCTTCACTTTTTCCATCAGATTTCTTCATGGGTATCTAGGCTTGTGTTTCAACCTAATTGAAATGCATTCAGTTCTCACATGGCTTTTTCCTTTCCTCACATCAAACCTTACTGGATACAAAGAATTATTTATCAGTCATTTATTATTTAATATATGTTCTTTTCTCTTCCTTTGCCCTCCTCCTTTTCTAGAAGATTATTTATATACAATGTTCTAAAATAATCCAAATGGTTTTTGTTGCTTTACTATTAACCCGATTGGCAGTAGTATAACTCTGAAATTGTTTCTTTATGAACAACTTATTCTTGTATAAAATTTTTAAAATTATCTGTCTCAGTGAGCTGAGACTTCTGGATTTACCTAAATATGGTTGCACATTTTTCTGAGATCTTAGCACCAATTTTTGCTATGTGGTGTATGTGCAAATCTTTTTATACATTTATGAGTTAGAAATAGTATATCCTTCATTTCACACTTAGATAGGCATCTCTTAGCTTATGCTCTCCTTTCCTTTTTTTAATGTGTTTATTCATTTTACAGAGAGAGGAGGAGAGAGAGAGAGAGAGAGAGTAGAAAAATCAATGTGAGAGAGAAACATCAATTGTTTGCCTCCCCTATACACCCTGACCAGGGGATCGAACCTGGAACCGAGGTCTGTGCCTCCTGACCTGGAATCAAACCTGCAACCTTTTTGGTGTACAAGATGATGCTCCAACCAACTGAGCCAGCCAGCCTGTGTCTATTTTTTTTAACTAGTCAATTTTTTTTAGTAGTTTTAGGTTCCCAGCAAAATTGAGCGGAAGGCACAGAGATTCTATATTCCAAACCCCCAACACAAGTAAACAGGTTCTCCATTATTGACATCTCTCTAGCGTGGTACATTTGTTACAAATGATGAACCTACAATGACATGGCATTACCTCTTAAAGTCCATAATTTACATTAGGTTTCACTCTTGGTGGCATACTTTCTATGGGTTTGGAGAAAAGTATAATGAAATATATCCAACATTATAGTATCATATAAAGTAGTTTTACTGCCTTAAAAATCATAAGTGCTTTGCCTGTTCATCTCTCTCTCCTAACCTCTGGCAACCACTGATCTTATTATTGTCTGCATAGTGTTGCCTTTGGAATCAGAGAGTGGTGGTATCATTTTCCTTGCATATCATCCTCACTCATAATAATAAACATATACTTAAATAACGATCACATGAGAAAATATGCAATAAAATTATTCTTGTATTTTAGTTTACAGTAATAGGCCCTTCGGTCTATAGAAGAAACAAATGTTCCTTTCTGTTTTAACCTTCCTAGGAATGAATTAAGTAAACTTTATCACACAAATATGTCCATTTGGACAACAAGAAAGGCAATTTTGAGAATAAGACAATATTTTGTATCAGGTTATTAATATCAGATATTTATAAAGCACACACTGATGTGAGTTTCTGTGATAGCTGATGAAAGTTAGTCTTTGTTCTTTATTGGGTATTTTCTTCTATGTCTTTTTATTGCTTAACAGAATGTTTTCAGTTCTTTTCTCTTTTAAAAAATTAACCTTGCTTTTAGCTTTTAGCTCTATTAAGTGCAGAAAATATGTCTATTCTCAGTTTGATGTACCCTTAGAAATAAGTGCAATCTTTCTTCAAACTGGGAAGTAGATTAGTTATTCATTGAATGTTTTACTAAACTTGAGATTTTCTATAGCAGCTATCACAAAAAATTTATTTCCAATAAACATTTAATACTAAAATTATTGAAATATTAGGCTTCGAAAAGTGTAATAAATAGTCAGTAAAAGAAACAAAACAGAGATAGAATATAAGGTAGGTAAACTGGTTCCTTTGCTTAGTCTAAGACTACAGTTGTGTGATCTTGACAAAGTCATGTGACATCTCAAGTCTGGATGGTTTACCTAGTAAATGAAAATTGTTACTAGACAATCTCTATGGCAACTTCTACTGCTGAAACTCTAAATATAAGTTTTCACTTGTTTTCTCAAATTGTCTTCCAGTATAAGTATCCTAGATTTAACTTTTAAAATGATCCAAATATTAGGTACCCAATGAATTATTATATTATACGAGACAGCACTTAATAGAAGAGATTTGCATATAATACATTTGTTTATATGCCAATTTTAGCCATTTTCAGTCTGCATTTCAAATTCTGTATAACTGACAAATTTTCTGAATAAGCATAGGCAGAGGTAGTTTGTGGCACATAAAATAATTACATTATTTTAAGTATTCATTAAATAATAATGGTAAGTATTTCATTAAATGTAAATATATCCAAAGAAATAGCTAAGTCATAGATAATATCAGGAAACAGTTTTCAGAAGTAACAAGCTAAATCTTCAAAAATAGTAGGAGTTAAACAAAGAGACCATCTAAAGCAGATGGATCAAAATTTGCAAAGATATAGTAAAAAATCAAATCAAATAATACTATTATCAAAATAATAAAAAATCGATGTTGTGTTTTGCCCACATACTAAATAAAAGTGATGGAAAATGTAGATGCTGAATTGGAGTAGAGCCACTGGTTAGGCATGCAAAATACAATCTTAGAAGACCAACTCATTTGGGAAGCCTAGGAATCTAAAATTGTTACATTTTAGTTAAAATAATTTGCAATTTTGAATGCATGTTTTAAATGTGTACTAATTCTGTGTAGAAATATTCGTTTAGTAACATCTTTAAATTAATCTTAAACATTATACCTGATTTACTATAGATACTGTTCTTATTGGCTTGAATTTGTTGCTTGTATATTTAATCAATAACCTACTCAGTGTCAACCCCAGTATTTGTCAATATAACCTCATTTTTACAAAAAAAAAATGTGCCATCTACTCTGCTGCCAGGAAAATGGTTTAATCTCATTTATATACTGTTTTCCTTTTAATTACTTTCTCTCTCTAGATAGATAGATGCCCTGTAACCTCGCCAGGTAAATTATCCTAAGCCTATTCCTTTAGGACACACTTCAATAACTTCTTTGCTCAACGTATCCCAGTAAAATGATGCTTATTACTTAAGCAGATACACTTGCACACGAATAAGTTTGTACACAAATATTCTTATTCACTTGGCCTCCTTATCCATGAAATTAGATTTCATGACTTTTTCTAACTAAAGCCCATCAGTGACTTCCCATCACACTTAGAGCAGTCGTCCTTTTCTTTCCTGGGCTCATATACTGGCAGGATCTGGACACTAGGTACCCCTGGTCCTTTGCCACTGTCCTTCTGGCTTCCATACAATTCTTCCAATGCATTGCAGCCCAGAAGCTTTTCAGTTCAGACTCCCTCTGCCTGGATTCCCTTTTTTCAGATACAGAAATACCCGATTCTGTTTCACCTTATTGCACTCCACAGATAATATATGTTTTACAAATTGAAGGTTTGTGGCAACCCTACATTGAGCAAGTCTAATCTGTGACATTTTTCCAACAATATTTGCTCATTTCATGTCTCTGTGTCGCATTTTGGTAATCTCAACATTTCAAACTTTTTTATTGTTTGCTATGATAATCTTTAATCATTTATCTTTGATGTTACTATTGTATTCTTTTAGGGTGCCACAAACCACTTCAACATAAGATGGCAATCAATAAATGTTGTATGAGTTTTGACTGCCTTACTGACTGCCTCTTTCTGTTTCTTGCCCTCTCCTCAAGCCTGCCTATTTCTGAGACATGACAATATTAAAGTTAGGCTATTTAATAATTCTACAATAGTCTCTAAATGTTCAAGTAAAAGGAAGAATTGCACTTCTCACTTTAAGTCATAAGTTATAAATGAGTAAGCTTAGTGAGGAATGCATGTTGAAAGCCAAGACAAGTTCAAAGGTAGGCCTCTTGTGACAAACCAACTGTTAGCTATGTTGTAAATGCAAAGGAAAAATTCTTGAAGGAAATTAAAAGGCCCACTCCAGTGAGCACACCAATGATAAGAAAGCGAAACAGCTTTATTGCTGATTTGGAGAAAGTTTAGTGGTCTGGATAAAATAAAACAGCTACAACCTTCCCTTGAGCCAACATTTAATCCAGAGCAAGGCTTAACTTTTCAATGATATGAAGGCTGAGTGAGGAAAGGAAGCAGCAGAAGGAAAGCTTTAAGCTAGCAGAGTTTGGTTCATGAGGTTTAAGGAAAGAAGTCCTCTCTTTGGCATCCAAGTACAAGGTGAAGCAGCAAGTGCTGATATAAAAGCTGCAGAAAATTATCCAGAAGATTTAGCTTAGGTAATTAATGAATTCAAAATAGTCACAGGCATGTGAAGTATAGCATATAAAATATAGTAGAAAATGTTATAATAAGTATGTATAGTATCAGGTGGGTATGAAAATATCAGGCGGAGATACTTTGTAAAGTACATGATTGTCTAACCACTATGCTATACACTTGAAACTAATACAAATAATATTCAATACCAAATAATGGATGTACCATTAGGAGAGATAATTAATAAAGATTTTAAACTGGATAACAAATTTTTAGTGCAGACAAAACAGCCTTATACTGGAAAAATATACCATCTAGCACTTCCATACCTAGAGAAAAGTCAATTCCTGGTTTCAGAGCTTAAAAGTATAGATGAAAACAGGGGGGCAGGGTGAGGATGGCTGGGGTGGTGGGGACGGGTGGGAGGAAAAGGCAGAGAACTGTACTTGAACAACAATTAAATTCAAAATTATTTAATAAAAAAGTATATATAATACAAACAATAGTTCGTTTTAAAAGGGACTGACTTTTTAAAAAGCAAGTGTATCTTTAAATGTATTTTATTGATTATGGTATTATGCTTGCCCATTTTTTTCTTCCCTTTATTCCTCTCTGCCTTTTACTTCCTCCCTCTAGCATTCCTCCCTGTTTTTATAAGTTTTTTTTTAAAGTAAATTTTGGATATTAAGCCCTTGGGGAAAAAAAGGACAGGTTGACTCTCTCATTAGGGGTGAATGTAACTAGTGACTTTAACCCCAAACCAGTGCTCATTTTCTATTCTGAAAATCCTAGGGCCCTAACAATTCAGCTAAATTGATTCTACCTATGTTCTGTACATGGGACAACAAAGCCTGGATGACAACACACCTGTTTGCAACATGGTTTACTGAATACTTTAAGCCTGGCGTCGAGAGATCTATTACTCAGAAAAAGAGTATATTCTTTTCAATATATAATTCCTCATTGACAATGTACCTGGTCACCCAGTATCTCTGATGGAAATGCACAATCAAATTACTTCTGTTTTCATGCCTGCTAACACAGCATCCATTCTGTAGCCCATGGGTCAAGGAGTAATTTCAACTATCAAGTCTTATTATTTAAGAAATACAGTGACGCTATAGCTCTCATATAGAGTGATTCTTCTAATGGATCTGGGTAAATTCAACAGAAAATCTTCTGGAAAGAATCCACCATTCTGGATGCTATTAAGAACATTCATCATATATGGAAAAATGCCAAAATATCAATATTAACAAGATGTTGGTAATTGATCCAACCATCATGGGTGACTTTGAAGGGTTCAAGACTTCACTGGAGGAAGTAAATTGTTGATGCAGTAGAAATGACAAGAGAACTAGAATTAGAAGTGGATGATGTGACTGAATTGCTGCACCCTCATGATAAAACTTTAGTGGATGAAGAGTTGCTTCTTATGGATGATCAAAGAAACATGGAGTCTACTCCCAGTGATGATGCTGTGAAGATTGTTGAAATGACAACAAAAGATTTAGAATACAATGGGACCTTGGTTCTCAAACTTAACTCATTGTAGAACACTCTTCAAGAGGTGATTTGTTCGTAAAGTAGGAAGATGGCGGTGATGTAGGTGGGAGCTGAGCCCACTTGCTCGTGCACCCAACTGACAAACCTAGCAGATCTTTCAAAGAACAGTGTGAACAGCCAACAGAATCCCAGCTGATATGAAGTTTGGAAGCCAAAGTGTGCATGAGATGCTTAAAAAGACGGGCATTAAGGAGATATTGCAGGTCAACAGGAAGGTCCCTGGGCCTTGCACCAGAGACCCCAGCTGCCGCTGGAGCATTGGAGGAGAGCTGGGTGAGTGATAGTAACCTAGAGGCTCCATCCCCACCCAGAAAGTCCCAGACCTGCACCAGGAGAGACCTGGATGCGTAAGGTCACTGGGGCAGATAAAAAGGCAGTAAGTGACATACAGCTGGCAGCATACCTCAGGTGGGGCAGTGGTTGCTGGCTGGGACAGTATCAGAAAATTTGGGGAGCCAGGTGACACCTGGAGCTGGGAGAAGAGAGTCCTAATTGGCTGTGACCCAGCTAGACTCTAGACTGGTTAGAGAGTTGGAATGTGTGGAAAGCTGGGCACCTGTTAGGAATGGCCAGCAGCAACCAAGGGGAATTCATTCAATAAAGGCTCTCAGCTGCTGTGAAAGGACCTGTCTGACGCAGTGGCAGGGTCAGCGAAGAGGGAGGGTGGAGCGTGATTTGTTCCCACTCGGTGCTGCTCATGGACTGATCATAGGGTTGCAAAACAAGGTGGGTTATCAGTGCCCGCCTGGTATAAATGTGCAGAATGGACAGTGCTGGCCACACAGTGCTCTGGGGGCATGGGCTGTAAACTGTGCCCTCTGATTTTTGTAGCCCAGACTGATTGCCCATCCTTGCAGAACCACAGGAAGGGAAAAAGTGGAGCTCGGCCCCTTCCTGCCTGCCGGATCCCTGAAGACCTGCAAAACCGGCTTGGCAGATTTAAAATAAGCAGGAGGCATTTTTTTCTTTTCTTTTTTCCCCCCAATAGTAATAAAGTGAAACCTGAAGCTGTGAGAAAACATAGACTGACCAGAAAGCAGTCAGAAATTGAATGCCAACTGCTGAGGCAAATTTCAGTTCGCTATCCTTCAGAACTTGTATTTTTTTTGTTATTTCTCTCTCTTCTTTCCATTTATTTTGTCTTTTTTGCTTTTGTAATTTCCCTTTCATGTTGCATTTTAACTTTTTGACTTTCATTTCACTCGTATTCCAAATAACACACTACTCTTGGTCTTTTAATTTTTATTTTTTATTAAGATTATATATTTCTGATCATACTATTGTTATTCCAAATCCTATGCAACACCCTTCCCTGATCTTAATCCATTTTTCCATTTTCTTGAGTTTTATCACGTTGTGGTTAACTTTATTTTCTCTCACACGATGTCAGGTTTCCATCCCTTACTCTATTTCTCTTCCATCTAACCTCGCACAAGCGCTCTTCTTTCTTAAGTCAGCTGACATTTTTCCCCTTCTAATAAGAGTTTTATTTCTTTTCCACGTTTTATAAACAGTGTTAGCTGAGTGAAATATCATGATTATTGCTGTACTTCTCCAAAGGATTTCTTATTTGTTCACTACTTGTTTGTACTTTAAATACCATAGAATACTCTCCCCCTGTCTTACTCCATTTTTCCTTCCCCTTTGCCCTGATCAGTTGAGTGAATTTTATTTCACTTTTCTCCTCTCTCTCAACCTGGGATTTACTCCTTGCTCTTATTAGTTTGCTTCCCTCATGCTCTCCAAATCATTTTTCTTTACTGTAGACATTTCATATTGACTTTTCACTTTTCTGCAATACTCTTATTCCTGTTCCATCTTTGTTAAAGTTCATTCAGCTGTCATTGCTATTGACCTTTCTCTGTTTTTTTTGCAACTTTGCTCCCCTTAGCTAAGTACCTTTTCAATTTTACTTCAAACCTCATAGTACATTCTATTCTCTTCTTACTCCATTGTTCGCATCACCCTTTTGTGTTTTACTTACATTGTCAATTTTTTTTCTCCCTTTGTTCACCTTGGTTCCTCCCAACTCTTACCAATTCTTATCCCTATTACAACGCAACAACACTTGCCCCTCTTTTAGTATTTCATATTCCCATTATCATATCTTACAGTATCTGTAATCCCTCTTCACCTTTATGAATCTCAGTTCAATTGCAGTTAAGACTGTTGTTGTGGTGGGGGGTTCTTTTTGATGGCATAGGTTTTATTGTTTTGTAATACTACTTTTTTAAGAAACACCTGTATGATAGCATACAAGAGAAGGTGAGAGTTGTGAATACCAGTATACCCACTGGAGGGGAGAATCCAGCCACAAAGGAGCCGCCAACAGGGAAAGCCCAATTACAACAAGAGAACCCACACAGAAAAAAGGGAAACACTAGAACATTCAAACAAGGAGATCAAAGAGATGGTACCACTGGGTCCCGAACTCCTATCACACAAGTTCACTTTAAGAGACAGCTGGCAAAGCAGAGCACCTGGAATCACAGAAACAAACAAAAAGATATACCTGAAATGGGGAGGCAAAGAAATAACCCACAATCAAAAGGAATGGAAATTTCCCCAGTAAAAAAAGATAAATGAAATGGAGGCAAGCAAACTATGAGATATAGAATTCAAAAGAATGGTTATTAGGATAATCAAGGAACTCAAAGACAACCACAGGAACTGAGCAGGAAGTACTACAGTATGAAAAAGTAAATAGAAGCTATAAATAGGAACCAGAAATGAATGAAGAATACAATATCTGAAATTAAAAAAAAAAAAAGACACTAGAAGTAATTACAAGCAGACTGGATGAAGCACAGGACTGAATTAGTGAGCTGGGAAACAAGATAGAAAGAAACGCCCAGGTACAGCAGCCGCATGAAAAATACTAAAAAATATGAAGATAGCTTAAGGGATGTAGGACAATGTGAAACATAACAACATTTGAATCATAGGAATACCAGAAGGATAAGGAAAGGAGCAAGGGAAATAAAACTAGTTTGAAAAATAATGCAAAAAACTTCCCTAACTTGGAGAGGGGAAAAGCCACACAAGTTCAGGAAATACAGAGGGTCCCAATCAAGATGAACCCAAAGAGGTCTACTCCAAGACACATCATAATTAAAATGCCATACTTTAATTGCAGACAGAATCTTAAAGGCAGCAAGGCAGAAATAGGAAGTAAAACACAAGGGAGCTCCAACAAGGTTAGCAGCTAGTTTCTCGACAGAAATACTGCAAGCCAAAAGGGAATATCAAGAAATATTCCAAGTAATGAAAAGCAAAGGCCTGCACTCAAGACTACTCTAACAAGCAAGATTCTCAATAAAATGGAAGATGATATAAGGAGTTTCCCAGACAAAAGAAGGCTAAAAGAATAAACCTCCACCAAATGGTACTGCATGATATGTGAAAGGGACTACTTCAAGAAAAGGAAGAAAAAGAGTTAGAGATAGAGAAACACAAGTACAAAGGGGGAAAAATGACCAAGTACCTATCAATAATAATATTAAATGTAAATGGATTAAATGCTCCAAGCAAAAGACATAGGGTAGCTGAATGGATAACAAAACAGGACCCACATATATTCTGATTACAAAAATCCTGCATCAGAACAAAAGACATACACAGACTGAAAGTAAAGTGTTAGAAGAAAACATTCTATGCAAATAGGCAGGGGGAAAAAAGCGACTGTAGCAATACTTATATCAGGCAAAATAGATTGAAAACAAAAGCCACAAAGAGACACAGAGGACACTTCATAATCCTCAAGGGAAGAATCCATCAAGAAGACATAAATATTATAAACATATATGCACTCAACATAGGACCACCCATATATGTAAGGAAAATCTTGGAGGACTTCTAGAAAGATACAGAGAGCAACAAACTTATACTAGAGGGTTTTAATACCCCACTGTCAAAAATGGATAGATCTTCCAAACAAAATATCAACAAAGATATTGTGGCATTGAAAAATGCCCTAGATTAAATGGACTTAACTAATATATATAGAATCTTCCATGTCAAAGAAGTAAAATACACATTCTTTTCAAATGCACATGGAATGCTTACAAAGATAGACCATATGATAAGATACAAAATAAGCCACAACAATTTCAAGAGAATTGAAATTATATTAAGCACTTTCTCATACCTCAAGGGCCTGAAATGAGAAACCAACCTTAAGGATAAAAGTCAAAAACATTCAAATTCACGGAAATTGAATAGCATGCTATTAAACAACGAATGGGTTAAGAATGAGATTCAGGAAGAAATCAAAAAGTTTCTGGAAAAGAAAAAAAGAAAATGACCACACAACAGTCCAAATCCTGTGGAGCGCAACAAAGTAGTCGTGAGAGAGAAGTTCATAGAAATTCAAGCCTACCTAAAAATGATAGAAACATTTCAAACAAAAAATGTAACCCTACATCTACAAGAACAGGAGGAACAACAACAAAAAAAGGCCCAGAATGAGTAGAAGGAAGGAAATAACCAAGAGAAGAATTAAATGACATAGAGACTAAAAAAACAATTCAAAGGATCAATGAATCCAGGAGCTTGTTCTCTGAAGAGATAAACAAAATTGACAAACCTTTAAGCAGATCCATCAAGAAAAAAAGAGAGAGGACCCAAATAAACACAATCAGAAATGAAAGAGGAGAGATTATAACTGATGCCATAGAGATAAAAAGGATTGTAAGAAATTACTATGAAGAAGCATATGCCAAGAAATTTGAAAACCTGGGTGAAATGGACAAATTTCTAGAAAATATAATCTTCCAAAACTGAATGAAGAAGAAGCAAAAAGCCTGAATAGACCAATAGGAGTTGGAGAAATCAAAGCAGTAATCTTAAAACTCCAAGCACGCAAAAAGCCTGGAACAGGCAGCTTTCCAGGAGAATTTTATAAAACATTTAAGGAAGAGCTAACCCCTATCCTTCTCAGAACTCTTCTGAAAAAATCCAAGTAAAGGGAACACTCCCAAACTCTTTTTTTGAGGCTAGCATAATACTAATCTTCAAACCAGATGAAGATGCAAGAAAGAAGATGCATGATTTTATCGATGCTAAAATCCTCAAAAAATATTGGCAAACTACATCCAGCAATACATTGAAAAGGTCATACACCATGATCAATTGGGATTCATCCAAAAGATGCAAGGATGGTATAATATTAACAAATCAATAAGCAGATATATCACAGAAGCAAAAGGAAAGACAAAAATCACACGATCATATCAATAGATGTGGAAAAAACATTTGACAAGGTGCCTATTTAAGATATAAACATTGTATCACCCATTTATGATAAAAACACTCGGCAAAGTTGGAGTGGAATGAGGATATTTCAACGTAATAAAAGTCATGTATGAGAAACCTACAGCCTACATCTTACTCAATAGGCAAAAACTAAAACCTTTCCCACTAAGATCAGGAACAAGACAAGGATGTCTGCTTTTACCAGTTCTATTCAGCATAGTGTTGGAAGTCCTAGCCACAGTGATCAGACAAGAAAGATAAATAAAAGGCATCCAAAATGGAAAGTAGGAAGCAAAACTGTCATTATTTGCAGATGACATGAGAATGCACACAGAAAACTCTGTAGACTCCACCAGAAAACTACTTGACATAATAAGTGAATTTGGTAAAACAGCAGATTACAGCTTTGGCTGGTGTAGCTCAGTGGATTGAGTGCGAGCTGGGAACCAGAGTGTCTCGGTTCAATTCCAAGTCAGGGCACATGCCTGGGTTGCAGGCCAGGTCCCCAGTGGGGGCATGTGACAGGCAACCACACATTGATGTTTCTCTCCCTCTCTTTCTCACTCCCTTCCCCTCTCTCTAAAAATAAATAAATAAAATCTTAAAAAAACAAAAAAACAAAAAACCCCAGCAGATTACAAAGACAATATTCAGAAACCAAGGCATTTTTATACACCAACAATAAAGTGTCTCAGACAGAAATTAGGAAAGAAACCCCACTTGCTGTAGCATCAAGAAAATAAAGTACCTAGGAATAAAGTTAACCAAGGAGGTAAAAGTCCTGTACTTGGAAAACTACAGAACACTGAAAAAAGAAATTGAGGAAGACACAAATAATTGGAAGCATATACCATGTTCATTGATTGGAAGAATTCATATCATTGAAATGTCCATAGTGCCCAAAGTAATTTATAGATTCAACGAATCCCTATTAAAATTCCAATGACATGTTTATTTGACAGATATAGCACAAACATTTCAAAAATTTATATGAAGCCATAAATGATCTTGAATAGTTGCACCAATTTGAGAAATAAGAACAAAGGAGGAATCACAATACCTGATATCAAACTATATTACAAGCCACTGTAATGAAAACAGACTGGTACTGGCATAATAACACACACAGATCAATGGAACATGATAGAGAGTCCAAAAATAAACTCATACCTCTATGGCCCCATTAATATGGTCCCAGGATCATAAAATGTAGTTAAAATATCCTCTTCAACAAATGGTTTTGGGAGATCTGGACAGCTACAAGCAATAAAATGAAACTTGACCACTAACTTACACCATACACAAAAATAAACTCAAGATGGATAAAAGACTCAAATATAAGCCATGATACCATAAAAGTCCTAGAAGAGAACATAGGCAGGAATGTCTCAGATATTTCATATAGCAATATTTTCACCAATATGTCCCCTAGAGCGAAGGACATAAAGGAAAGAATAAATAAATGGGACTTCATCAAAATAAAAAGCTTCTGCATGGCAAAAGAAAACATCAGCAAAATGAAAAGGGAACCAACCATATTGTGAAGTATGTTTGCCAATGGTACTTTGGACAAGGGTTTGATCTCCAAAATATACGAAGAACTCACATGACAGCACACCAGGAAGACAAACAATCCAATTAAGTAATGGGGAAGGGTCCTAGGCAGACACTTCTCGAAGGAGGACATACAGAGGGACCAGAGACATATGAAAGGATGCTGATCATCACTAGCCATCAGGGAGATGCAAATTAAAACCACAATGAGATACCACTTCACACCAGTGAGAGGCCATAGTAAACAAATCAACCAACAACAATTTCTGGTGTGGTTGTGGAGAAAATGGAACCATAGTTCACTGTTGGTGGGAATGCAGACTGGAGAAGCCACTGTGGAAAACAGTATGGAATTTCCTCAGAAAACTAAAAATAGAACTGCCTTTTGACCGAGCGTTTCCACTGCTGGGATTATACCCTAAGAATCCTGAAACGCCAATTTAATAGAACCTATGCACCCCAAAGTGGATAGCAGCATGATTCACAATAGCCAAGCGCTGGAAGCAACCGAAGTGCTTATCAGTCTATAACTCAATCAAAAAACTATAGTACATTTAAATGATGGAATACTACACAGCAGAAAGAAAGAAGGAGCTCATACTCTTTGCAACAGAATGAGTAGACTGGAGAGAATTATGCTTAACGTAATAAGGCTGGCAGTGAAATACAAATATCATATGATTTCACCTATAAGTTGAACTTAACAAAACAAACAAGCAAGCAAAATAGACGCAAAGAGATTGAAAAAAAGAACAAACTGATAGTAACCAGAGGGGAGATAGGAGGGGGATAACAGAGAAAAGAAAGGGAAGGGTTTACAAGGCACTTGTATAAAGGACCCATGGACAAAGCCAAAGGGGGTATATCTAAGGGTGGAATGTGGTGGTGGGTGTGATATGGGAGAGTGGTGGTGAGAAAATGGAGACAACTGTACCTGAACAACAATTTAAGAAAACACAAAGAAATGAACAGAAAAAAGAAGTGATTTGTTTGAAACTGAATCATTTTTTCCAATTAGAAATGGAAATTGAATCAATCTGTTCAAGACCCTCAAATAATTCTCTGTTTTATCCTTCTTATATATAGTATGTGTCCAAGGTACTGTTTAATCTATAAATAAGCACTTCAAAAAAGACATGAAATGTAAATGAAAATTTAACCAAAAGGAACTGAAATGAACAGTAAAAAGATACATATTTACATACACACTAGAACTTACCTTTAATATTGAGAGCTATTGATGACTGAATTTGGAGAGGAGGGATGGAGGGATAGAGGGATGAAGGGATGAAGGGATGTTATTGTTTGCAAGAAGAGTCTCCTTTTGTAAAAATGTCAGATAACTGTTTTTTTGTGGTTCTTTCTCTATTGTCTCTTTGCTCCACTAGAACTTGCTTCAGGCTCACTGGGCTTCTGTCTCACTAGAAACTTATCCAATGCTGTTTCTTTTTTCCTGCATTTTAACACTTGCCTGAAGTGAAACACGTCATTATTATTGAAAAAGTTCATCAATGACAAGGTTTGCTTTGTCTTTGTCTGGGTGTTATTTCTCAATAAGGTCTTGTATTTTTTTGTTTGGATTTCCCAAGTATTTCCTTGATTAGTTAAGTATGAATATCCTCCCTTTGCTCCTCCTCAGCTGCCATATCTTCCTGCTTTCTCTGAAGATCTTGGAGCTCCACCAATTTCCCCCACATCATCATCATCCATGCCGAAGCCTATGAACTTGCCCAGAGACACAATACCCTCTACAATAGACGCAGGCTCATCCTCAATGCCCTCAAAGTTTCTTTCAGCAACAGAATCCGGCCACAATTTCTTCCAGGCTGATTGCATGGTCCTTGAGGACACTTCCCCCCATGCTTTGTTTATGAGCCTTAAGCAGTGAAAATATTAAAATGTCCCTTCCAAAACTCCCTGAGGATTAACTTAGTTTCAGATGTTACCTCAAAACACCTCTGAAACAGTGCCTTTGTTTAGAGTTTCTTAAAATTAGAAATGACCTGCTGGTTCATGGGCTGAATGAGAGGAATTGTGTTAGGTAGCAAGAACCTAACAGTGATGAAGCAGTTCTCCTCTACCAGCTCAGACTCCAAGCCTAGAAGTTGGGCAGGAGCACTGTCCATTATAAGAAGTGCCCTGAGCCCTAACATCTGTAGTTCAGTTGGTTGAGTGTCATCCTGCAAAGCAAAAGGTCACCAGTTGGTCCTTAGTCAGGGCACATCTGAGAGGCAACCAATGCATCTCATATCTTGTTTCTCTTGCTCTCTTTTTCTCTCTCTTCCCCTTTCTCTAAAAATAAATAAATAAGATATTAAAAAAAGGAGTGCCCTTAGTGGCAATTGTTTTTCCCACAGGATTTCTTTACAAGTGGCAAACACTTCATGAATACACTCAATAAAAAATTGCCTGCTTACCCAAGCTTTGCTATTAGCCCTCCACATTACATTCAACTTATTTTCTTGACATAATTTTACTTGAAAACTCGTGGTTTTCAGAATAGCAGAAGAATAGAGACTTTAATTTAAAGTCCTCACTCGTATTCCCACACAATAACAATGATGTCGGCCTGTCCTTCATTGGTTTGTGTCCTGGCAGTGGTTTTTCTTCCTGTGTGATGTAGGTCCTCTTTGGCTTTTCTTTAAGGAAAGGTTTGTCTTATTACAACTGAACATTTGTTGGGGGAACAAATTCCTCAGCCTCTATGTATTCTTGAAATTTTGTCACGAAATTATCAGGAGCTACTTTGTTAGAACTGGCAGCCTCCCCATGTCTCACTATACTATATATGTCACTGCTTTTCTTAAATTATGGAACCACCCTCTACTACCTTTAGAGGAATCACTTTTAGTACTCATTCCAGGGTAGTCTTTCAGGAAGTCAGTATGCAACATGTTTGCTTTTTCATATATCATTGCCTCTAAACAGTTATCACTGGCTAATGCCTTTTTGTTTATCCAAATCAACAATTTTTCTACCTCTTTAATTACCTGTGATCTTGTTTTGTGAACACTTTCACATCCTTAGCATTAGCAGGACTAATTCTTTAAACTTTTTAAAAGATTTTATTTAGTTAGTTTTAGAGACAGGGAGAGGGAGGGAGAGAAACATCCATATGAAAGAAAAACATTGATTGGTTGCTTCTTGTACCTGCCCCAACCCAGGAACTAACCTGCAACCCAGGCATGTTCCCTGACTGGAAATTGAAACAGCAACCCTTCTCTTTGCAGGATGACACCCAAGCAACTGAGCCACACCAGGGTCAGACCCCAACATCAGGATTCTTAATGGCCTCTTTATGTTTTAAAACTGTGCAAATCAATCCATTTCACCATGCCATTCTCATTCTCAGTAGCCAGATCAGACACATGAACACCTCTACCATGTTTTGCAATTATTTCTTTTTAAAGCTTTATGGTTGTTTGCACAGCTTTCCTTTTTACTTTGCTATCACTAATCTTCTTAGGACCCATGGTGACTTCTGTATGTATTTAATAATAATAAGTGTTGGGAATCGCCCTGCCTGGTTTCAGAAGCTATAACCCCCATGGCTAAAGCTGAGTAAGAGACCTTGGGGCCATAAGCCACTAATGAGACAAAGCTTATCTCCCTGGCAGGGGCACTGCCTCTGCCTCCTTTCCTTCACCTTGCTTGGCCCTGGGCGGATGACTGGTTAGACAATGACCGGGAAGATTCCTCAAGGGAGGGACAATTTAGGTTAGCACAGTCATGATGGGGCCCTCAGGGAAGGACTTTAGGGGCTACAGAAAAAGGGGGTGCTGGACCCCTCTGCTTTGACATAGCCTGAGTCCTTATTCTGTCTGCAAGAAGTCTCCTAACCTCTTGGCTGCCTTACTTCCCCTGCCTGACTTAAGCCTGAAACAATTCGGGAGGGCGATGCAGCCCTGGGCAGGAACAGGTGGTTTTCCCTGGCAATCAGGCCTTAGAAAGAGTGCATAAAATGCTGTGAAATCTGCTTTGCTAAGAATGCCCTCAATTTTCTGATAAGGGTCCAAGCATAAAATGAGTTCGTTTCCCAAAGTTTTATGGCCCTTTAGTTATCTGACCCTGACTCAGAATATGCCCTCATAGTTCTTTGAATGTTATCTGTTGTTTGATCATTACTGCCTGACAATGATTGATGAGCTTTACCTGTATTTCCTGTGCAGATTGAACCCAATAAAAGCCCATTGAGGACCAGGCTCAAAGTCCTCTTTTGAGAGATTGGCCACATTTCCTGCCCAAGCAGATCACGTCTTGATAGACTTATTCTCATCAGCGGTGGATGGGTGGATGGAGGGGCTCTGTGGGTGGAGGTCCCCCACAAATAAGTAGCAACAAAAGCAAAAAAAAAAAATGGAAATATTCACAGCACAATTTCCTGAGATTTTAACAACACAAGATTTAGTGGTAAACTGACTCTTACATGTGCATTCTCTCCTTTGTTGTCTGACAGACACGTGACTGATCATACAGGTATCAGCACGAAAGAATTGTCAAATCAAGAACCAAAGTTTTGTTCAACAAGAACAAATTTTTTTAGGTGCACAATTTGAGAGCTGAATTGTTCAAGATGGGAGATGAACAAGAACCCAAGTATGACAATATTACATAAACTTAGTTGATGAAGTAGCAGCAGGTTTGAAGGGATTAACTCCAATTTTGAAAAAAAAAAGGACTCACAGACATGGACAACAGTGCAATGATTACTGGGGAAGAGTGGTGTAAGGGAACTAAATGGTAATGGGAAAAAATAAAGATTAAAAAATAAAAATTAAAAAATATTAGATATTTTCTAAGTTGTAGAGAGCACTCAAACAAAATTTAATATTAAATAATTTTAAAGAAAATACAGAGCTTTGATTCCTTTACACTAAAATGTAAGAAATAAAAAGAAAAGAAGTTCTACTGAGAGTAAAATGCTATCAAACAGCCTCACATGCTAAAGAGAAATCATTCATGAAAGGAAGAGTCAACTGATGTGGCAAACGTCACTGTTGTCTTATCCCCAGCCTTCAGTAACTCTGATCAGTCAAGAGCCATCAAGATCTAGGCAGTACCCTTCATCAGCAAAAAGATTAGGACTTCCTGAAGGTTCAGATGATGGGTAGCAACTTGTAGCAATAAAATATTTTAATTAAGGTATATACATTGTTTTTCTAGACATAATTCTAATGCACACCTAATAGACTACAGCACAGTATAAACATAACTTTTATATGCACTGGATAATCAAAAATTGGTGTGACTAGCTTTATTGTGCTATTCACTTTATTGCTGTTGTCTGAAATCAAACACACCATGTCTTTGAGGTATGACTGTATAAAATTTTTGAACATTACCTGGGAATAGTCTTATTTCTCATTATTTTAAATATTACATAAAACTACTGAGTTCTACTTGCTCATCATAAATCAACAGTTGAGTCACACAAAATTTATTAAATGACTGTGGGTTATTATGTTTTCTACTTCTTTAATTACCTGTGATCTTGTTTTGTGAAGATAACTCTTAAGATAACTCTTTGAACATTTGAAAATCACCCCACTTGACATAATAATAATTGTAGATTTGATTTTTGGAACTTTAGATTCTACCTCTGCTACTGATTTGCATCATGTACCCAAAGACTCCTTGACTTCAAAAATTCAGAGAATATGTAAGATAATGAAAGATACCATGGTGATTAAGTTGCATTCCACTTTTCTTTAATCCCTCCATGTCTCCTGAAGTGTCAAAGGCTTTGCTGTACTTCAGAAGGAAACTCACTATAACAAGAGACCTCTCTCTCACCCAGATTTTCTTAAATCACAATTGACCAAAGAATTTCACCTGTTGTCTGTGCACAATATGTAGTTTTCATGCTTTATTTTTGGAAATATTATTAAATAAGCAAAATTTCTCATCAGGAGTATACAAATGAATGAAAATATAGTCTCCTGCTACTTTTGTGGCTTTTCCATTACATTTTAAGACATTCTTATTTAAAATTTCATTAGAAATGTATTATTCCATGGGATAAAATATCATATTTTACACAATAGTAACTTAGGTAAATTTTGGAGCAATATAATGAAAACATACACCTAATTCAATGAATATATTAAATCTAAATATCTTAAATCTATGGAAGTCTCTGTTTGGAGGGAAAAATGAGAAAAAGTATTACAGAAAAACCAAAAATGAGTTTGTCAATTCAAAAATCATATATAAAAAATGAGGTACACAATCTAATTAAGGAGACAGTTCAGCTGGTAGAGATGAGAGGAGTCCATCCAGGGCCATCCATCTGTCTGCGGTTGAGAGAATGCTCAGTGAACCAGCTGGCTGTGCATGCCAGTCATGAACCTTACGACTGTTTCTGTCCAACCACAGATGGCTTCTCGATGAATGAGGACAGGTTCTAACAAACTGCAGAGGCTGGATGAAAAATATAAATTGAAAATTATGTAAAATTAGTTATGGCGAAATTTCTAAATTAAAACATTTGAAAGTTTTCACCTAACCCAACACTGACTAAGGGCTCAAGTGTTTCAGTGTAGGTTTCTTCATTCCCTATCAGTTCAAAATAGTGTTGGAATTTTTTTTGTTGTTTGCTTGTTTTTTGTTTAATCCCTCCACATTTTTCACCCCATCCCCCAAATGTGCCTCTTCTCTGACAGCTGTCAGTCTGTCCTCTAGAGAGAAAAGAGAGTGAGGGAGGTATAAGAGAGTAAAGGGGGGATAAATGGTCATGGAAGGAGGCTTGACTTGGGGTGGTGAACGCACAATAAAATATACAGATGATGCATCATATGTAATTGTACACCTGAAACCTAAATAATTTCATTGAATAATGTCATCCCTATTAATATAATAATATAATTAATATAATATTGGAGGACAATCGTCCAAAACTCTCTCATACCTTTTGTCCCCCATGCCTGTAAGGCCTTCTGAGGAAGATATTTACTACTTTTTACTCTAGACAATCTTTTAAAGGATTTTTATATAGCAAAGAGTCTTGAAATAGAGAAATAATGTCTTGTTCAAAGAAGACAGATTTCTTTGCAGTCTTTTAGGAATTACTGTTCTTCTTCTAAGCAAAGGTGGGTACTACTATCTACAGTCATAAAGATAAAGCATTCCTTCAAAGAAAGACAAATGTATGTCCATCCCAAAAGATTTTAGTGCTCTAAGAACAGAGTTCCTTTCCTATAAAGCAACTCATTGTGTGTGCAGATATCAACTGGCTTTTTTTCACATAACTGTGCAAAATGGCCTCAGGGAACCAGAACAAAAATGCTGGTACTCTGGCTATAGTTATTGCTCTGAGTAGTATACCAGTCTTTGTGTGTGACTCAGGAATGCCATGCCTTCATCCAGCATCTATGAAATCTTGACATGTTAGTTGACTCTGGTTACATTACGTTGGCTTTGAAAACTAATATATGTCATGTTTTTAACCTCATTAACATGTCTTATCATTTGCTGGGTGTCAGCTGGGGTGATAGGAATAACTGGGCTGCTAGCCTGGGTTTGTGCTCATTATAGCTAGGCAGGTTCCAGAGGGAGAAGTGTGCAGAGCATCTTTAAGTAAAAGCTTAAAAGTAGTACTCACTAATTTTACCTACACTGTACTGGCCAGAATGAAAAGAAGGAAAGAGACAGCCTAAGGAGAAAAGATGCAGGACCATACTGTACAGGATACACAGCTATTTTTGCAGACTATCTTTCACACATGCATTATCGTATTTAATTCTCCAATTAACTTTTGAAGTTTGTGTTATTACCTCCTTTTTATAACTGAGCAAATGAAGGCTTAAAAGAATTAGTAGCTTGTGTCAGGTCACAGTGTCAGGAAGTGCACAACCTGAATTCTAGTGCAGGTCTGTCTGAATGCTGAGGTTTCTCATCTATCACCTTTTGCTCTATGCACTTCAGAATGAGTCTGCTTCAAATGGATTTTCACTTGACCTTTGACACTGTGAGCATCTACTGAGAAAAGTAGATAATAAAACTAAAAAGACTTCTGGTCCTTCCCATGAGATCCATTCTGCATTACTTTCCTATTTCTTTAAAGTTAGTTAATCCTTCAAAGCTTTATTTCTTTCACTGTTAAAACAAAAATAGGGTTTAGGAGTGCCAAGAGGAAGAAGAAAGGCATGTATGACACCTCATAAATCTCAACATAAAAGTTCCAACGTATTGTTAAAAATTGTCATGTCTTAGGCACAGAATTCTCAAGATCATTCCTATAGAATTCAGTGTAAAGCTCTTTGGTAATGTCCTATATTCTTCCAAAGATCATCATATTTTCTCCTAATTTTGAAAGATATAACTGTATTTTATTCTCAAGTTTTGTATCTGTCATAGTGATTATGGTCAAAATAAGCATTCTTTTCCTGCGGTGGTACTTTCTTTTCTCAGCATTGTCTGAGGTGAAACTCATCACAGCCCCACACCAGAAACCATTCTTAAATGAACCAGGGGACATTGAAGTTTGCTGGATTGTTGATATGATGAATTCTATGTCTCACTATTATTTATGAATATAATTAAAATCATATGAAAATGTAAGTAGAAGAAAATTACAACTTAGAAGTAGAGACTCTGCTTCCTGTAAAAGACTAACAAGCATACAGGGAAGGGGTGAGAATCTAGTTATGATGTGAAAAAAAGACGTAAATTATCTCCATGCACATCACACACACACCATTCACACACCAGACACGTGTACACAGGATGAATACGTGAATTGGCAGGTAGTGTTCCAGGAAAATAGAGAGATTAGGTTGCAATCAGTCTTATGAAAGAGCAGAGAGTAAATTTGGAAAACCACACAGATAGATTCATTAAATAGTAAAAATAAAGTATAACATATAAACTGGGTGCTAACATAATAAACACTATAAAAATTTTGTAAATCACAAGCACTTTTAAATTCCTTGTATGCTGGAATGCTCTAAGGTTTTTTTTTAATTGTTGTTCAAGTACAGTTGTCTCCATTTTCACCCTGCCACAACCCCCGCCCCACCTATCCCCGCTTCCCACCCTTAAACCTACTCCCTTTGGTTTTGTCCATGTGTCCTTTATACATGTTCTTGATGGCCCTTCCCTATTTTCCACATTATCCCTTTCCCACCACCCCTAATTTTTTCATTTATTTAATAAAGCAGGTCATTCCTAAAATTCTCTTCCCTGTGTAAACCTAGTCCATGTTGACTGAGGGCAAACTCTCACACTGTGGTTGAAAAAATTGACTTTTAAAAATTTGCTGTAGTTTATTTATTTTTGAAAAGATACATTTAGATTGCAATTGGAAGAATCTTTCTGCACTGAAGGTGAGGCTAAGGTGACCATAAAAAAACAAAGACCAGACCACACTGGTTGGATCTGGAGGGTGGATTTTTTGAGGTAGCGTTGTTCTCCAGTAGTCAATGATCAGTGAGATCCTCTGTATTGAAAATTTTCACAAACAGACAAAAATAATAATTAGTTGATGGCAGGAAATGCCAGCATGGGGCACAAAGCCCCTTGTGGATATTGCTTTATAAACCAAAATGGGAATCCAAATACAATATAGAAATGAGATAAAAATGGAATAAAATATAAGATCTTTGGGTATAAGAATAAACTGAACAGAGCCCATGATCTGCCTCCTATGATCCTGAGTTTACATTTACAGTCAGTCTGATGGACAATGCTCCTGAACTTTAAGAGGTCCTGTTTTTAGACCTGGCTGGTGTGGCTCAGTGGCTTGAGTACTGGCCTGTGAACCAAAGGGTCACCAGTTCAATTCCCAGTCAGCACACATGCCTGGGTTGCAGGCCAGGTCCCCAACAAGGGGCATATAAGAGGCAAGCACACATTGATGTTTCTCTCCATTTCTTTCTCCCTCCTTTTCCCTCTCTAAAATAAATAAATAAAATCTTAAAAAAAAAAACAACACAGGTCCTGTTTTCAGAAAGCATGAAGGTCTAGAAATGTTGTATACTGTAGGAACTACCACACTTTTCCAGTCATTCCTAACTTCTTTATTGTTTGGGTGAATTTAACTTCGCTGGAAATTTATACATTTTGCTTTTGTTGGAGCAGGTAATATTTACATGTATGCTTACTCATTTTAAAATAAAAAGGATATTTATAGTTATTATAGAGGAATTCTAGCATAGTGCCCCTTTGTCTGAGAGTGTAATCAGTATGGTTTCAGTTCTTAGATTTGTTTCATATTACATCTAATGGTCAACTTAGGTAAATGTTTTCATGTACTTGAAATTAATTGCATTCTGCAGTTAGTAGATGTAGTTCACACTATGTGTCAATTAATAACCATTGTTTGATATTTTCAAATTTTTCATATCCTTAATCTTTTCCCTGTTTCTTCTGTCAGTTGCTATTAAAGGTTTTTTAGCCCTGGCTGGTGTAGCTCAGTGGATTGAGCACGGGCTGGGAACCAAAGGGTCCCGGTTTGATTCCCAGTAAGGGCACATGCCTGGGTTGCAGGCCAGGTCCCCAGTGAGGGCCATGTGAGAGGCAACCATACATTGCTGTTTCTTTCCCTCTCTTTCTCCCTCCCTTCCCCTCTCTCTAAAAATAAATAAAATCTTAAAAAAAAAACTCTAGTATAATTGTATATTTGTCTCTTTATCCTTTTAGTTTTCTCAACTTGGCTTTATCTATTTTGACACATATTATTAGATACATACAAAACTTCTCGTTTGGTTTAATCTTTTATTTTTATGTAATATCCATTTTTATTCATATACCTTGCTGTAAATTTCTATATCTGATAATATCAGTATAGCTATACCAACATCATGGGTTTTTTTGTTTATTTTTATCTTTTTTTTTATTTTTAGATATTTATTTTTAAGTTCTTAGATTTCTCATCTTTTGGCTTTAAATCCTTATGAGTAATTTTTAAAGTTCATTGAAGTATAATTTATATATGGAAACTGCACACATTTAGTGTTTATGATTTGATAAGTTTGGACATATTCATGCACACATGATACAATTACCACAATCAAACTAATGAACAGACCAATCACCTCCCAAAATTTCCTTTTGCCATTTTTTTTTAAGATTTTATTTCTTTATTTATTTTTAGAGAGGGGAAGGGAGGGAGAAAGAGAAGGAGAGAAACATCAATGTGCAGTTTCCTCTTGCACAGCCCCTACTGGGGATGTGGCCCGCAACGCAGGCATGTACCTTAGACTGGGAATCGAACCGGCGACTCTCTGGTTCGCAGGCTGGCACTCAATTTACTGAGCCACACCAGCCAGGGCACTTTATGTTTGTTTTATTTATTTATTTTTTCTGTTTTGTGGGAAGAACAATTAATGTGAAGTCTAACCTTTAAATAATTTTTAAGTGCATAATACCATATTGTTAATTACAGGCACTATGTTGTACTGCAGATTTATAGAGCTTATCAATTTATGTATTGTTACTTTATAACATTAACTACCAACTTATTACTTTCTCCTTTCCCTTCCCTTTGCACCCATCATTCTATGTTCTGCTTATATGTTTGACTATTTTAGGTTTGACTATTATAGATAGATCATGTAGTATTTGCCCTTTTCTCAGTCTATTATTGGGTGCATAAGCACTTCAAATTATTATAACTTATGGATAAATTGATCCTTATTCATTATGAAAGGACATTATTTATCCCTAGTTATTCTCTTTGTTTTAACATTTACTTTGTCAGATAATAATTTAGCATATAGATGATATATATTTCCAAGATGAAATTCTTTGGTTTTTATTTTTTATATATTCTTTTATGTTCTTGTTTTTACTCTTGTTTTATTGTTGTTCAAGTATAGTTGTCTTAGTTGTCTTCATTTTCCTGCTACCACTTTCCCATGACCCACCCAGCTCAACCTCCCACCTCCCACCCTCAGTCCAACCCCTTTTCTCTTTGTCGTGGGTACTTTATATGTGTTTCTTGATGTCCTTTCTTCCCTCCCCCCCATTCCTCCCTCCCCCTTTCCCTCTGGTTACTCTCAGTTTGTTCTTTATTTCAATGTCTCTGGTTCTATTTTGTTATATTGATTAGATTCCATTTATAGGTGAAGTCATAGGGTATTTGTCTTTCATTGCATGGCTTATTTCACTTAGCATAATGCTCTTCAGATCCATCCATGTTGTCACAAAGGGTAGAAGCTCCTTTCTTTCTGCTCTGTAGTATTCCATTGTGTAAATGTACCATAGTTTTTTTTTATCTACTCATTTACTGATAGGAATTTAAGTTGCTTCCAGCGCTTGGCTATTGTAAATTTTGCTGCTATGAACATTGGGATGCATAGGCTCTTTTGAATTGGTATTGCTGGATTCCTATGATATAATCCCAATAGTGGAATTGTGCCTAAAGAAAACATCAACAGAATGAAAAGGGAACCAACCATATTGGTAAATATATTTGCAAATGATACCTTGGACAGGGTTTGATTGCCAAAATATATAAAGAATTCACACAACTCCACTTCAGGAAAACAAATAATCCAATTAAAAAATGGGCAAAGGACCTGAACAGACACTTCTCCAAGTAGGACATACATAGGGCCCAGGGATGTATGAAAGGATGCTCAGCATCACTAGCCATCAGAGAGATGCTAATTAAAACCACAGTGAGATACCACTTCACAATGGTGAGAATGGTCACCATTAACAAATCAGCAAACAATAAGTGCTGAAAGGATATGGAGAAAAGAGAACCCTAGTACATTGTTGGTGGAAATGCAAACTAGTACAGCCACTGTGGAAAACATTATGGCATTTCCTCAAGAAACTAAAACTGGGCCCTGACTGATGTGGTTCAGTGGATTGAGAGCTGGCCTGTGAACAAAAAGGTCACTTGTTCGATTCCTACTCAGGGTTCATGCTTGGGTTGCGGGCCAGGTCCCTAGTAGGGGTTTACAAGAGGGAACTACACATTGATGTTTCTCTCTCTCTCTCCCTCCCTTCCCCTTTCTAAAAAATAAATGAATAAAATCCTTAAAAAAAAAACAAAGAATGGAAATCTGTATGTTCTTACTTCCATTTTGTATGAGCATTTTTCTGATTCTATATATTTATTTTATTATTTTATTAACTTTATTTATTGAGTTAGATTTTTATTGTGTATGGTTTGTATTGGCTACTTGAAGATATACTTTGTCATCTTTAATTTCTCACAGTCAACTTTTTTTTTTAAAGATTTTATTTATTTTCAGAGAGAGGAGAAGAGAGGGAGAAAGAGCAATGTATGGTTGCCTCTCACATGGCCCTCACTGGGGACCTGGCCCGCAACCCAGGCATGTGCCCCGACTGGGAATCGAACCGGGACCCTCTGGTTCCCAGCCCGCGCTCAATCCACTGAGCTACACCAACCGGGCATCTCACAGTCAACTTTTAAGTAACATCATATGATTTCACATGTGAATCCCATTTCATTTTTTATATTTTCCTTCTTTTTTACATGTCTGTTAAAATGTTTTATATAATGCCAATTCTGCTCACAAGTCATTGCCAACGATTCTGCTTTCAGATCAGCCTAGCCTCGAAATTTTCAAGAAACAAAGGCTTATAAACAAACATGATTAATAAAATTATTTAATTAATAATAGATTATTCTAGACTTTAGGAAATTCTACAAGACAAAAGTTCTGGTAAATAAAAAACAGTAATAATTAAATACCATGAACAATGTTATCAACCAACCTGTCCCACTCTGTATTGCTAGAACGTGGTCACTCTGGAAAATATAAGTATATATTACTTAGATTAGGCTAGCTTGAGTATATATGTTTGTTAAAACTTGTCAAACTCTCTAGTTAAAATGGATTCATTTTATGCATATAATTCTTAATAAATTGTTTTAAAATTTTTAAAAAAGATATTTAAAAGATATATTACAACACATGAAACAGCTAAAAACAGATTTAAATAAACTAATTTCAAACTAAACAGTACTTTGGAGTGAACTTTGTTTTTTGGCAAAATAATGAAATTGTGTTTATCTTTTTCATATAGAATTTCTATTTTTATACAGAAATGCCCAAATATTTTGGTAAAACTTCACAGTATTTGCAATTTAAAAAATAATTTGAATATTGAGAAAAAATATATTGCTGTGTTTTTCTATTGTGTTTTTTCCATTACCATTTATCCCCCTTATATCTCCTCCCCGTACAATCACCCCACTGTTGTCCATGTCCATGAGTACATTTTTTTTTGCTTGATCCCTCCACCCCCTAAAAACTTCCATGCATAGCTGCCATCCTCTTTCTATCTAGCATTCTATCTCTATTTTGTTTGCTAGTTCAGTTTGTTTATTAGATTCTACATATGAGTGAAATCATATGGTACATTTATTTCTCTGACTGGCTAATTTCACTTATGATAATTCCAGACATTTTTTTTGACTCAGTATAGAAAAAAGGTAATGCATCATTGATTAGAAACTTGATAAATATTATTCTTTATTAACATCTTGGTACTCTGCTCATAAAGAGGGAAAGGAAAATTATTGGTGGCCAAGTAGGAACCAAGTGTTGTTCTACAGTAAATAATTATTTTAGTCCTTTTATAGATTCTTAAAATGAAAAGCACTTTTCAATGATTAGAATTAAAACATAAAAGCTCTGTGATGTCATCAAACAGTAAGTATCATAGCTGTGATTCTAACACAAATAATAAAAATAATGTCATGAAAACAATTGTCCAATGTTGGTAAACATCTTATGATATATGAAAACATCAAAATAATTACATTATTTCTGGAAGTCAGTAACTTATATTACTATAACATGATACTTTTGAAACAAATAGGACACTTTGTAGAGGAAAATCTCAGGCGCAGGAGTTGAGTTACTTGACTAAGTCATACTGAGATTCACCATGTGCGCATTTACCAAATCTATACTGTTTCTCCTGAAATCCTATGATTTTTCCCTGGAAAGATAGAATTGATTATACCAAGGAGAAATTGTTCTTTCTTTAATATTTTTCTGAGATTTAATGTTTTATTTGGCCTTTCATATTTTTTTATCTAGGATTTCCATAAAACCCTGATTTTCTCCTGGTGAAAGTTTTTGGTTTGTTTGTTTCTTTCTTCATTGCTTCCCAATCAAGGAAACTAATTTTGAATTACATATGCTGTTAAAACATAGATTAGCAATATTTCTCACTGTTTACTACAAAATGACATTGACAACATTCAAAATACTGGTGGTTTATCTCCCTTAGCTGATGATGTTCCTATACTTGCTATTGATTCATTTCTAAGTGGGTTTTCCTCCTCTTTCAATATTTCCTCAATCATCAAGAATAACTTAGTTAGCCCTGGCTGGTGTAGCTCAGTGGATTGAGCGCAGGCTGGGAACCAGAGGGTCCTGGTTCGATTCCCAGTCAGGGCACATGCCTGGGTTGCGGGCCAGGTCCCCAGTGAGGGCCATGTGAGAGGCAACCATACATTGCTGTTTCTCTCCCTCTCTGTCTCCCTCCCTTCCCCTCTCTCTAAAAATAAATAAATTTTAAAAAAAGAATAACTTAGTTGATTGTTTTGGTATAGCTTTAATTCTATGTTCTAAATTTATCAAGTTTGTCAAACTCACCTACTTCTTTTCCCTAATCTAATATTTATTTATTTTTTTTCTTTTTTTTTTATTTTTTTTTATTTAATTAATTTTTTTTGTTTAATTACAGTTATTTGCAGCCTCTCCCCTCCCTCCTCCCTTCCCCTCCCGTCCCACCCCCCCCAACCTCCCTCCTCCCCCTTAGTTCTGTCCATGTGTCCTCTACAGTGATTCCTGAAAACTCTTCTCCCCATTGTCCCCTCCCCCCTCTCCCCTGTCTATTGTTAGCTTGTTCTTAATTTCAGTGTCTCTGATTATGTTTGCTTGCTTTCTGCTTTTGTTGGTTATGATCCGGTTAAAGGTGAGATCATAAGGTATTTGTCCCTCACTGCCTGGCTTACTTCACTTAG
>PVJI01020019.1:0-29860 GCA_004026765.1 Micronycteris hirsuta
TATGTCCTAAGGAATTCGTATTTCAGATGTAGACTGAAGTAGGTCCATGGACAAGGAGTAACTTCCCTGTGGTGGAGGAGGACAGGTTTAAGGGAGTTGTTTCCCCAGAGAAAGAGAGAAAAGGCCTAATTAAGAATATCCCCCAGCCCCAAGTAAAGTGCTTTCGTAGTAGCTGCCCAGCGAGATTTCAGGATTTCTACTAACTGATGTCTGCTGCGCGCCCTCCATTTTTCTCATTTCTGATCAGACGTGTTTACTGTGGACATTCTCTCCCTGTATCAGGTGTGCAGAGACAACTTACCATTTTAGCTGATAGGTCATTGGACCTAAAAGGGCCATATACAGACCCATCAGAGACTATTACACATTCCTGATGATCCTGGTCTTTAACATATGCAATGATGTGATAAAAATGGATAGAGCTGATCATCCTTTGGGAGGTGGCACGTGTGTTCTGTACATGAAAAGAATGAACTATTTTGGTGACCAGAATAGTGGATTGCTGGAGAGACAATGTTAGGTTTCCACCAAATCATATGCCTGAGTCTGGCTCATAGGATGTAGATGGAAGGGATGTTGGCCAATTTCAGGCCTAGATCTTCTAATCTGACAGGTGTGCTTGGAAGTCTTGTATTCCAGGTGACAGACCTACAACATTGCTAAATTTGTTGAGTATTATTTAGTGTTTAAAATAAATGGAAACACACATATATGATCACATACACATATGCAGAATCCTTTGTGATATAAACACTTCCCAATATTATGTATTAAGAAATGTTTCTTAGTGAAAATAGTTCAGAAATGTTGGGAGAGTGTGAAATATTCCTAAAGACAACACTTCTGAAATAGTATGCAGAGGGAACTTGGGGGAAGGGTGATCCCACTGAGTTTTTTCTCTATAAAACATGTATAACAAGATTCAATTTTCCTGTTACTAGGAGGACTTGTAATGATTCATGAAAAAACAAGAAGACCTCACACATGGGAATGGTTGATAATTGTTAAGTATTAGTGGTAATGCTATTTATTTTGAGAATGGATAGAAATTATTGAGAATATATACTTTTTTTAAATGGTAGAAGTGCTGTTCCTCAAATAGGACATTTGGTTCAATTGCTGCTAATATCTGACCCTCATAGAATGTGTCACTTGACAATTTCCTTCCTAAATTTTCACATCTAAATGGTAGGAAAGAAAGTAACACAATATGTGTTCCAGAGTCTGGACACTATGTGAGATTGAGTTGGGGGGCCCCCAACTCACTGGGGTCTAGTTGTGGGGCTCAGACACATTACAGGATGCGGTGGATGAAGGGAGACCCCAAAGTAGCAGATCAGGAACCTTCTGTGGGTTGGCTGAGCCTCTGCTCAGAACTCTAGTCTTGCTCTCGATTTTATAATTACAAAGGCTTCTTGTTCTGTATCACAAGATAAGAATCTGATACGGACCCAAAGTTTTACTGCATGTAGTTATTTAGGAAAATTCCCATGGGCTGAGTCATTTGGTTATTATCTTTTTATTATCTATTTTCCCCATGATTTTGCCCTCTCTAATTTCCATTGTGCAGTCTTCCTTTGATTGCTTGTTTTCAATCAGCATCCTTATCATCTTAACAGTTTAGCATTGACAAGATATTTCTGAAAGTCAACACTAATTAATCTGTTGGCAATATGCCACCTGAACCCACAAACAGGATAAAAAAACAAGACATTAAATTCTACTGATTGAGATAGAGTTCCTTCTAACATTCTATAGATAAAAGAAAATTATTTAAGCACACTTTTGAAAATAATAGGTGTTAAACTCTTGCAAAACAACATTTTTGTCAGCTAATTGTAAATGAATGAGAAACATATGGATTAAGTTTCCATCAAAACACACACATTTAAAATTCAACAGAATTTGTTTGGCAAAAGCCTTTTTTTATTTTGCCAATTTCAAAATATTTGAAAACAATTTGAGAGTTTTTTTCAAACACAAAAAGTCACAGGATATTTATTATTTTTCAAACTCAACAAAAAAGAGAAAAAGCTACAAAGTGACTTCTACAGAAATAATTATCAAGTGAATAGCATTGTAATCTTGATAGCCCATGGATTATTTCAAATCTAATTACCTGACAGAAAAGAACATTATGTTCTGAAAATTAGAAGGATGTTGGAAAACTAAGGAAAATATTAAAAACCCAAGATACGAAACTGTGCTGCTTATCCCGAAATATAAAAAGGGCAGATTTTCTTTCAAATAATTTTTTTTATTTAAAAAATATTTTATTTATATATTTATTTATGTTAGGGAGAGGGCAAGGGAGGCAAAAAGAGGAGAGAAACATTGATGGATGAAAGAATCATCTTGCGCATGCCCCCAACTGGGGACCTGGCCTACAACCCAGGTATGTGCCCTTGTAACAGGGTGCAGCCAGGCCTCCCCCCAAAGAGGGGATTTGAAATGGGGTCCAGAACTCAGGGTATCCCAGAAATATAGAAATTTTAGATATCCTCACCCTCAAAAGTCTGGACTCCGGGATGGGATGTTGGAGCAGGGCCCATTGAAAGTTAATTTGCATATCCATAACAAGATAGCTTTCTATCTGATATGCAAAGATGGTTATTTTGCATATCAACAAGTCTAGCTAGGAAGTTGGGTGTGATTTTAACTCATGATGTAACTGGGAGGCAGTTCCCCTGGTTACAGCACCTTCGTGAAAGCTTGGAGATGGTTCTCTCCACCAGGGGTCCTGCCTTCCCAGACTAACTATGGCAGCCAAGAAAGGCTGAAAATGTGGGAGTGCTAGCCCAAGCAGCCATTTGTGGGAGGAGTTGGAAATGGGGTTATGGAGGAAATTCCAGACTGGGATTTAAACTAAAGGCAGCCCCCCACGAAAGAGAGAGACAATGCAGGACAATGAGAAAGGACAATGCGAGACCATGCAGGAAGAAAATGGGTGAAAGGACTCTTGCTGGTGGGCCATGAGAAACTGTCACGTGGTTTTGGATTAAGAACAGGAGATTGTGGCTGTGACACAGCTGACGGTGTGGGGACCGTGAGAGACCTGCCCAGCCAAGCATGGGTTACTGGGAGGAACTGGGACTGCAGCTGAGCTGCGGACTTCTATTTCTTTTCCCTGAGATACGGTGCCCCTGACTGGCCTGGGTGGGCAAAGGGGAAAAGGCAGGACTATGTGCGCTTGTGGGTATTTTAAGGGACTTTAGGATTTTCATGTGGTGTTCTGTCATTACTCTAGACCTGTATAACTTTTGAATAAATAGTTCCTTTCGTTTTTACCAAACTCTGGCATTGAGAGCCACAATTCCTAAGGGTGGGGGGCAAAGAACCACAGTGACAGAAAGACCCTGGGGGAGGAGTCTTGTTTCGGTAACAGTATTTGGGCCCTCCCAATGGGTCCATTTGGTAACACCCTGACTGGGAATCGAACTGGCGACCTTTCAGTTCACAGGCTGATGCTCAACCCACTGAGCCACACCAGCTAGGGCTCAAATAATTTAAACATACATTTCTTATTAATATGAATGAGCATTTATTGGACTTAAAATTGGAGAATAAAAGGTACTGTGTATCATTGGTTTTAAACAGTAATTAACCAATTTGACTTTAGGTCTTATAAAATTAAATAAAATTCTATTCAAACTTGATTGGAATCAGTGGGAAAAATGTAAGATGATTCTATTAGTCAAGACTTGGTTTAATTGTAGAAATGCTACTTAAACTATCTTACACAGAAATATTTTTTTTAAAGATTTTATTTATTTACTTTTAGAGAGAGGAGAAGAAAGGAAGAGAAACATCAATCAAGTTGCCTCTCGTGCACCCCGCAAACCGGGGATCCGGCTGGCAACCCAGGTGTGTCCCCTGACTGGGAATGGAACTGGCGGTCCTTCGGTTTGTGGGATGATGCCCAACCCACTGAGCCACAACCAGTCAGCGCTAGACTAAGACATTTTTAGAACTTTGAAGGAAAAGGAATACATTGGATCACACAATGCAGAAGTCCAGTCACAGGGTGATTTTGACTTGACGGTGTCCCGTGACAGTGACTCACTTCCTGACTCTTACTTCCCCTCACTGTGTTGGCCTTTCTCTCAGGCAGTATTTCACTAAATGATGGAGAAAAGCTCTTAGGTTCCCAAGATTATACCATCGTGGGCAAACGAACACCTCCCATGGGACAGTTCTAACAGAGAGCCTAAGGAATAGTGCGGTGCTGCCGTGTGATGTGTTCATCTCTGCAGCCACATTCAGTCATGAGCGACTTAGGGTGGAAGGAGCAGGATCAGCAGCATCCGAACAAGATGACCTGAGGACTGAGGGTGAGAGCGCTGGTTTCTCAAGAAATAGGGCTAATATTTCCAAAAGAAATGAGAAGGGATACTGAACAGACAATAACGTCAGAGACTCACAGGGAGGAGTTTTTAATGCTCTTCCAGTACTGTCTACAATTTCTACAACATCAGTGGCATTATTCACTATCCTGATGTAATGTACTGCATTAGTTGTTTTTCAAAAATATGATCAAAGTGAATGATTTAATGTTCCCTGTCTGGTTAATTTCATTTTCTTTCAAAGCATGCTGGCATGTTTTAATCAAACAGGGTTAGAGAACGTGGATGCTTCACTCTTATATTTTTTCTTAGATCCTTTTTGTTTTCCTTTACGGTTACTCTGTGACTATGCGTGAGGTTAGAGTAGGATGCGTGGCCCAGGGCCTCCTGCCCCAGAAAGGTAGGGACTGGGGCAGACAGGCAATGCTTCAAAGAAGGAAGATATGAATATGGCGACTGAGACCTTATCTGCTTAGGCTTCAAGAGAAATTTTTCCTTGGGTTTCTTTTTGTACTGTTCTCATCATCACAGTGATAAGATTTCAAGAGCCAAGGTCAGCTGGAGGGGGTCAGGGCTTGGGAAAAGGCCAGAAAAGAATCTGACCAGCCCCTAAAATATGTGCAATGAGTTGTAGCATCCCATGCTATGCAATAAGATAAAAGACCGCCTGCATGGGGTTTGGGACACAGCCCCGGTTAGTGATAGTCTATCCTCTGTGTTCATCTGCTTCTACCACTTATATAACGGAACAGCGCTGGTTGAGGATTCTGAGATAGCGTTTGTCATTTACATATCTTCTCTGATGACAGAAGACTAGTCATAGAAGTTCCCCTCTGTGATTTCGCAAAGAAAAGAAGATCTCTATGGAAAGAGGTATATACTTAAAAGAAAAACAAAAGAAAAAGAAAGAAAGAAGAAAAGAAACAAGAAAAAAACCTTAAGTATAAAGAGCCTTTTTTAAGCATAAAAAAAATCAGGGTAAATATTTAGTATTCAATTTGCTTTGTGGCTTCTTGAACAACTTTAAAAGGAACATTTTCCATCAAGAGAATGTTTTCATGGGTGATTTAAAAAAATAAATTGAAAACCAAAGAATGTTTTTAGATAGTTTAGTCAGATTTTAAAAATTCTATTTGCATAATATTAAATAATTTAATTCCCTGTGCTTATATTACATTCCAACTTAACAAACAAGGCAAAAAGTGTTTTTTTTTTTAGTGGTGCTTAATCTACACATCCTATTTATGTTTTCATGAGTGACTCAAGAAGTATTTTCTTTGGAAGGAAGGGAAATGAATAATAGCTAGAAAAAAAAAGAGTTGAAACCTTCAATTAAGACCACTGTATGTCAAAAGAAGTTAAATTTGAAAGAAATATATTCACCATAACATAAAAAACAGTTTTACTATGGTTCTACTCATATTAATTACTGATAAAACATATAGCCTTAATCTGAATGTCAATGACATTCTCAATTTATCATAGAAAAAAAAAAAGAACATAGGCAGGAAAATCTCAGATATTCCACACAGCAATATTTTCACTGATATGTCTCATAGAGCAAGGGATATAAAGGAAAAACAAATGGGACTTCATCAAATTAAAAAGCTTCTGCATGGCTAAAGAAAACATCAGCAAAATGAATATGGAACCAACTTTATGGGAAAATATTTGCAAATGATACCATGGACAAGGGTTTGATCTTCAAAATATATAAATAACTCACAGGACTCCACACCAGGAAGACAAGCAATCCAATTAAAAATGGGCAAGGGACCTGAACAGACACTTCTCCAAGGAGGACATACAGAGGGACCAGAGACATATGAAAGCATACTCAGAATCTCTGGCCATCAGAGAGATGCAAATTAAAACCACAATGAGATACCACTTCACACCAGTGAGAATGGCCATCATAAACAAATCAACAAACAAGCACTGGCAAAATTGTGGAGAAAAGGGAACCCTAGTACACAGTTGGTGGGAATGCAGACTGGTGCAGCCACTGTAGAAAACAGTATGGAATTTTCTCAGAAAACTAAAAATGGAACTGCCTTTTGACCTGGCAATTCCGCTACTGGAATTATACCCAAAGAGTCCTGAAATACCAGTTCAATAGAACCTGTGCACCCCAATGTTCGTATCAGTACAATTTACAATAACCAAGTGCTGGAAACAACCTAAGTGCCCATCAGTAAATGAGTGGATCAAAAACCCGTGGTACATTTACACAGTAGAATACTATGTAGCAGAAAGAAAGAAGGAGCTCCTACTCTTCACGACAGCATGGATGGAACTGGAGAGCATTATACTAAGTTAAATAAGCCAGGCAGTGAGGGCCAAATACCATATGATCTCACCTTTAACTGGAACTTAATCAACAAAACAAACAAGAAGCAAAATATAACCAGAGACATTGAAATAAAGACCAAACTGACAGTAACCAGAAGGGAGGGGGCAGAGAGATAACGGGGGAAAGAAAGGGAAGGGTTGTCAAGGAACATTTGTAAAGGAGCCATGGAAAAAGCTAAAGGGGAGTAGGATTGAGGGTGGGTGGTAGGGGTCGGTGGGGTGATGGAGAGTGGCAGGGGGAACAATTAAAAAAAAAAGAAAAAATAACCAATGATTCGATACATTTGCATATGTTCTTAGTCTTTGATTTACCATTTATTATTCACAGTCTGCAAAATTGTTTCTGGAAAAACATAAAGTGAGTTTATATATTGTTACAAGCTTTAATTGTAGAAGATCTGAAGAACAATTTAACATACATTATTTTTAAAAAATATTATTTTAATACTGTCTAGAACATGAAATACCAAGTGACAAATAAGTCATAACATTACTATATTGATTATGAGCCTACATTACTAAATTTATAATTAAATACATTGTTTTTATACAAATAGATAATTCTAAGCTGCTTAATAATCTAAACTTGTTTAAAATAATAAATATTTACTTTGAAATATTTTTTCCCCACATTACTGATTTTGAGGGAAACTCTGGAAAACACTATTAGGAAATGTCATGCAAAACATGACATTAAAGATGTAGTGAGAATTAAAACATGTAGATGTATCCTGGTAATTACAATATTCAAGGCAGAAATTGACTTTAAGACACTTTTTTTGTTTAGCATAGAAGGGGATAATTGGAACACTTTTTTTTGTTTAGCATAGAAGGGGATAATTGGAACGCTTTTTTTGTTTAGCATAGAAGGGGATAATTGAAACAAGAAAAAAACAAGACTACTATTAGTCTTTCCCACTAATAGTAAATCTGTTCAATAACTGAAATTTACAGGGAGATAATTTTCCTCTACTTAACATACTGAGATTTGGTCAAACTCTTGTTCTCCTATGAGTGGACGAGATCCTAAAAACTGGTAAGAACCTGTAAATAGTAGAAATTTATTTAATTCCTTTGCCTGTAAAGATGGAGGAATAGACTATGAAATATATGATATCACTGAGTTTTAAGCAATATCTTTGAAATACTTGCTATAAACATGTGCCTAATGAAGAATGATTAAAACATAGAATTCACTAGATGGTTGAGTCCATATCAACTACGATAATTTACTACATTAACTTAAAAGTAGAAAATAAATATAGTTGAATTGTTAGATTCATTTTTACATATAAACAAATATTTAATAATGGATTTTTCTGCTAAATATCTTCCTCTGGTTTTAGCTAAAAAAAATGATTAATAATTTGTATGAGTTGCTGTTTGCAACCCAACCCCTATGAAGATTTCATGATAAGTTGTCATATTGAGTCAAATTAATGGCTTACATAATCAAGTGTTTTGTTTCTGAATGACACCAAAGGGCATTTAATTAAGATGGGGAACAAAATTGGCCATAGCACTTCTCCCTGGAGAGTCCTATTTGTGTTTTTTTTCATCCAAAATAAATTCTCTCTTTAGCTTATTTTTTCTTAAGCCAGTTTCCTTGTTATGTCAAAATATTTTTCATAACCTTTCAATTTTTCTGTAAAAAATACATGTGTGTGTACAACTCACACACACATGTGGATGCTTTACTATTCACACTTTTTTTTGCCCTCTTAAAAAATTTATGGATGGACAGGCTAGCCTGAGTTTTCCATGACTGGCAGTAATTTATATTCGCTTAAGTGTTTTTTTTTCCATCCCTTATTAGAATTTTATCCAAGCTTCTTAGACCTCAAAAGTTATCATGCAACAGTTTCTATTAATTAAAAAAAAAGAAGAAGATTCTGTCCTAGTTCCTTAAGGCTCCTATTAGAAAATTTCACAGGCTGGGAAGCTTATTAACAAGAGACCTTTAGTTCTGAGGGCTGTAAGAGTGAGAATAGGGCGACAGCGTGGTCAGATGCCGACTGATGAGCCCGGGGGTTTCTTTCATGAGGGCACTGATCACATTCATAAGGGCTCCTCCTTTGTGACATAATCACATTGCAAAAGGGAGAGCACCCCACCTCCTAACACCATCACTGTGGTCATCAGGATTCTGATGAATCCTGATGGTCATTCAGGAATCCCTGTGGTCATTCAGGCAAGTGAATTTTGGGGACACAAGCATTCAGGCCATAGCAGATGCATAGAGACTGATAGGTTTTTACATAGATGACAAGGGTGGGAAGAAGCATCTCAGAAACGTTCTCAATAGGAACTGACTCCTGAATGACACACTGAAGGATGTGTAGAGAATCATCAGATAAATAAGGGTAGTAGAAGCCAGGTGGAAAGAGCCCCTGTGCAATGTCATGGAACTCAAGGCATGTTCAGGAAATCACAATGTTCTTTTAATGACTACAATATAAGGTACATTAGGGTTGTGTAACCGGAAATGTAGGCTAGAAAATATAGTTATTCAGTGCTATCTTTACCAGTGTTTCTCAAACTATTATAATTAGGAATTATACTTTAGTTTGTAACCCAGGAGATACATATCTATCTATCTATATAATCTATCCTTACCTTTTTAGACACAGACAAACCTTGATTTGCAAGGTCAGTTTGGTTCTATAGGTCAGAAATCTGAGACAGGTCTTGGTGGGCTAAAATCCCACCAAGTCGCTGGGGACTGATAGAATTGTTATTTCTTTCTGCAAGTTCTAAAAAGGGCAACTTTTTTCTGGCCCTTTCCAGTTTCTAGGGACCACCCACATTTCTTGGCTTATGGCACCTGCTTCCATCTTCAAAGCCATCAATAGTGGGTCAAGTTTTTCTCACACTGCCATGTCTCTGGACCTGGGACAGAAGGAAAACTGGAAAAGGTCCTATGCTTATAAAGGCTTATATGATCAGACTGAACCCACTTGGTTAAAAATCCGCCTATCTCAAGTTTCTTACTCTTAATCACATCTGCAAAATCCCCTTTGTCATATAAGGTAACCTATTTATAAATTCTGGGAACTAGGATATGGACATCATTGGGGGATTATTATTCTACTAAATACAATTCACATTCAAGTCTCCTAAAATTTACATTTTCTCACATCCAAAATTCATTCACTGAACCCAAGTTCCTCAAAAGTCTAACTCATTAATATATAAACTAAGTGTCCAAAAATCTCATCTAAGTCTCATCAGTTTAAAAGTCCCAAATGCCATCATCTAAATGATATAATTTAGGTACGGATGAAGCTCTGGATATAATCTACCCTGGGGCACAATTCCTTTCCATTCATGAATCTGTGAAAATAAAGAAACATACTATCTGTTCCTGAAATAGAGTTGTAAGACAGGCATAGGGTAACAGAAGCATTCCGGTTTAAAAAGAGAGAAAATTAGCCCGGCTGGTGTAGCTCAGTGGATTGAGCGTGGGCTGGGAACCAGAGGGTCCCGGTTCGATTCCCAGTCGGGGCACATGCCTGGGTTGCGGGCCGGGTCCCCGGTGAGGGCCATGTGAGAGGCAACCATACATTGTTCTTTCTCCCTCCCTTCTCCTCTCTCTGAAAGTAAATAAATAAAATCTTTAGAAAAAGAGAGAGAGAAAAAATTAAATGAAAAAAGGGAGGCACTCGTTCCAACAATTTCTATATCCATCTGGGTAAGCTCCACCAGGTTTCAAGGCCTGTGAACGATCCTCTGAGGTTTTCAGCTCCTTCTAGTCTCCTGGCTTCTTTCCTGTGAATCATCCTTCCCATTTCATGAAATATGGCAGGTGTTTGCAGCTGCTTTTATCAGCTTGCTTCCTGCCAGTGGAATTTCAGGGGTCTGATAACCTCCTTCCATTTCATAGTTTATCCCTTTTAGTCCAAACTGGCAGTGTCTGTTGTAGCATAAAATGTCCAAGAACCTGGTGGAACTCCCATGTATGCCATAGAGATTTACTCCACGAGATAAGAGACTGCCACAGATATTTCTTAGATAGTTAGTTCTCTATTTTTGGCTTCTGTTGAGACAACGGAGGAGCAACACCCTTAAACTTTCTAGATGTTTTCTGTGATTGAGGGCATCTGAGAGTCATGCTCTCCATCTCTTCCCAGAGCTCTTCGTGTGGCTGAGTATTGTGACCTTTTGAAGTGTTGGCAGGAGTTCCTGCAGCCACACCCTCGGTGTTGTCTTTAGATCATGCATTCCCGACAGTGTGCCTCTTAATTTTAGCATCCTGTGCAATCTGGATAAGCTGAGACTTTCCCAAATCATCACCCGCTGGTTCCTTTTTGTTCAATCACTCCTCTCCCATTTTATCTCCTCCTTGCATTTTACTACAAGCCATAAAAAGACACCAGGCTGCTTCTTCATCCCTTTGCTTGGAAATCTCCTCAGCTAAGTAATCTATGTACTGTAATCACTCAGGAGTTTTGCCTTCTACGTAGCTGCAGAAGACAATTCTGCTAAGATTCCTGCCACTATAGCAACAGGAAAACCTTTCCTCCAGTTTTCAATAATGTGTCGCTTATTTCCTTCTGAACCCTCACCAATAGCCCTGTTACATCCATATTTCCAGGAATAGTCTATTTGCAATGAGTTAGGCATTCTCTAAGGCAGTCTATGCTTTCTCTTCCACGCGCTTCACTTCCTTCTAGTCCTCACTAACAGAGCCACTGGCATTCCCATTTCTGCTAACAGCACGCTTAAGGCAATCTAAGCTTTGTGAACGCGCCCTCAAAATTCATTCAGGCTTAGCCCCTGCCCAATCCAAAGCCACTTTGACATCATCGGAGGCACTATTTCACGCTTTGTTGTGGCCAAAACAAATTCCCACATATGAAGTGGCTTTAAAACCCACAAACATCTCCTGTAGCCAGCAACACCCTCTTCCTAGCAATGCTCCCTGAATAGAATGGAGACTTTCTTTGTTTCCTTAAGTTTTGGCTGATGCCCATGTTTTCTGAGGAACAGAATTAACCGTGATTTTTCTCTTGTCAAAATTCATGTTTTGCTCATAGACTGCACACTATTCAGCGTAACTTACCATATGTTCTGCTGTTTCATGATCTATCTTTATAACATATGTCCAGTTATTTGAAGAATACAATAAGATAGCTCAGGACAGGAACCTCTGGCATTCCTAGCATGTCCGATACTGTTTTTATGTGGTAGCCACTCTGATTCCATTCGTGAATGATGCCGCAAAGCACGGCAGCTCACAGGACGGTTAAAGAAGGAAAGTTTCCTTGGTGCACTGAACGTTTTAGAAAGCCCAAGTGCTTTCCTAACGCTGAGCGGCTGTGTGTGTTTTAAGTAATAGCAACATTACTCTCTAATTTGTAAATGTTGCTATTATTTATAAAATAATCTTCTGATTAAGTGTAGGTTGCAATACATACTGTCTTTTCTGAAAACGTGCTGGAAATCTTAGCTTTTCCGACAGCGTGGTTGTACCTGGAGATTACTACGCTAAGTCAGATAAGTCAGTCAGAGAAAGAAAAATACTGTACCATCTCACTTACTGGTGGAATAGAATCAACAAAAGTAACCGATGAACAAAATAGAAACCGAGGCATGGGTGCATGAAGAAACTGACAGCTGTCAGAGGGAAGGGGGGGTGACTGGTTGAAAAGAAGGTGAAGGGATTAGTCAAAAACATACGTAACCCACAGACACAGACAGCAGTGTGGTGATGGCCAGGGGGAAGGGGAGTGGGGGCTGGGCGGAGGTGGGCACATGTGGGGAAAATGGGGACATCTAGAATAGTTAAGCAATGAAAATAAAGTTAAAAAAAGGAAATGTGCTCAGTGGCCAGAAGTCACCAACACCAATCCCTTGCAGTTTTACTTCTTGCTAATTAATACATTTGCATTGACTCCTACAAAATAGCCTCTTGTGAATTTTTTTGCTAAGTCAACTATTGGCCTCAAGGAATAGATATCGTCTCTAGTTAGCTTTGCAGCCAAGCTATTTCTTAGAATCACATGCAGAAGTCCACCGATGTGACAGCCAGACTCCTAAAATGGTCAGGGCTCCAGAGAACGGAGATGGGACACTTCTTTGAGATGTTTGCTGGCACCACGAGACCCTGGACGCTGCCAGCGCAGCTGTTGTGAACGATTCCTGAACTGCACACTGTGTTCTTAGCTGCTCTGTGCCCCCCACTCCAGAGTCAAAGTTCTGGGCAGGACCATCTGATTGGCCACGCCTGTCGGGAGGTGAGGAGAGTCAGTACCTCAAAGGAAGAAGTATATTTGTCTGCCAAGGAGCCAATGAGTGACAGTTGTCCATGAGACCAAGGTAGACTTTCTGCTGTAAAGTGAGGCCAACTCTCAAGTATCTGGACTTGTATGAAAGGCTGGGGTCAACAGTTCTTTTCTTTTTCTTTCATAAAATGAGCAGTTCCCCTTGATGGGAAGGCTTTTAAATTTTATCTAGTCTGATATTTCTCCATGCTTCAGTTGAATATGGAAGGGTAGTAATGACAAAGAATTTCCCTGATGAATAGTCCATTTTAACTTTTTTTTTCGGGGTTGGGGTGCGGATTGGTGAAGATCCTTTTGTGAATAAAGTAATTCTTGTTTTGATCTTTTAGCCTTTAGGACTACTTTTAGAGCTAAAGAGGGAATAGACCCAATTATTCTAAACATAACCTTCTCTTTAAAATGAAATATACGTGTGACTTCTTAAAAGTCACTGTTCCAATGTTATCAGTCTCAGTTTGTTTAACAGTTCTTCATATGATGTACTCTTGACTCAATACTCCTGCCTCTGCCGTTCTCCTTTGACACACACAGACACACCCCCACAGACACAGGTTCACGTACACATAGTGCTACCCCCCCACCACCACACACACCCAATCTGTGATAGTGAGAAATGAAAACTTGTTCCGGTCTGACAAGTGAATGGTGTAGAGGGGCTAGCACCCTACATTTCTTTGGTACCCTAAGACTACTTAGGTTTTTTTTGGAGGTCATATAATACTATTCACTCATATTGAGCTTTTTTTTGGTAATGACTTTTTAAAAAAATTATTTTTAATTGTATTTTTTTCCATAACCATTTATCCCTCTTCTATCCCCCTTCCTACAATCCCCACACTGTTGGCCATGACATGAGTCCTTTTTCCTTTTTGCTCAATCCCTCCACCCTGTAACCTCCCCACCCCCATAGCTGCCAGCCTGCTCTCTATTGGTGAATCTGTCTCCATTTTGCTTGTTAGTTCAGTTTGTTCATTAGATTCCACATGTGAGTGAAACCATGTGGTATTTGTCTTTGTCTGACTGGCTTGTTTCACTTAGCATGATGTTCTCCAGGACCATCCATGCTGTCACAAATGGTAAAATTTACTTTTTCTTTGCAGTCAAGTAGTATTCCATTGTATAAATGACCCATAGTTGTTTTATCCACTCATCTACTGATGGACATTTGGGCTGCTTCCATATCTTGGCGATTGTAAATAATGCTGCAGTGAACATAGGGTGCCTGTGTTCTTTCAAATGAGTGTTTCAGGATTCTTCAGATAAATTCCCAAAAGTGGAATCACTGGGCCATAAAGCAGTTCCACTTTTAATTGTTGAGGTATCTCCATACTGCTGTCCACAGTGGCTGCACCAATCTGCATTCCCATTTGTTTTGAAGTGTTGTCTTGTGAAATCATGTCTCTCACGAAATGACATCTTAATCCCAGTTCATAATGTGGGCTGAACCTGTGAACTAGGTTTCCAGTGCAGGAAGCCTTTGGGCATGGGTCCTGAACCTGTAAACCAGCATGCAGGCATTTTTTCCCTAAATACTATAATTGTTTAAATGTGAAGTCCTGGGACGTCCTTTAAAATCTCCATCAGATGGCATTATGAAAGACTCTGATGGATGCGTTTCAGAAACACAGATCCGTAATGTTCTGTGCAGGCGTTCTCAGCTGGTGGAGAGACACCAACATCCCTCTGCAAGGATTTAAACACACGCTACTTTCACACCTTAGAGGTCGGAGAACCATCCTCAGAATCTCCATGATTTATCCGGTGTGAGAAATGGCTTGGTCTAGGTCTTTTCTATTCAAATTTATTCATTAATTCATTCCAAATCCAACCTTGAAGTTCATATTATGTTGCTGGGGGGAGGGTCATCTCGTCACCAAATTAATATGTCTTTATGAAACTCTGAAGAGGAATGAGAATTTTCCCTTAATTTAGGAAAGGCAGATCTTGTAAAATAAATAAAATTAATATGTGCATTTACTTTTTACCTCTCTAAGGAAATACTCTCATTTTTTTTAAACCCAAGGACTTGTCATTCTGTTTTATGCTGCTTTTGATAAATCATCCTCTACCAAGAAATATTTCTCTATACTCTAAAACTATGTGTTTTACACATAAATGGCAATTGACACTCAAATTCAGGATTTGGGAATATTAAGGAGTGGTGGGGACTGTGGCAAAGAGAATAGTTTTTTTCTTGTTGGAGAGCCAGTACATAGATTGAGCCAATTGTTGTCATACAGGAATGTGAGGCCAGTGTTGCTAGATCTTTCCATTTTTTCAGGGGAAGCCAGAAATCTGGGTTTTTATTTGAAATTTCCCTGTTTTAAATGTTGGTTACATTAAAAACAGACAAACAAACATAAGAGCCAAAGAAAACATACCTCTTGGCCAGGTTCAGCTTACAAGTTGCTGGTTTGCAACCTCTGCTCCAGAGACCTGGAGCTGGGGCCGGACAACAACAACGATTGCTCAGTAACTGTTGCCCGCCGAGGACCTGTGGCCCTTTACAGAAATGGAACCTTGGTAATCCTTCTCTGGCAGCCTGCCCTCCTCTATCCAGATTCCAAAGGGGGCAAGCCTATCGTGCTCCCTGAAGGGGTCGCACCGCATCCCTTTAACCATTAACTTTCCCACCCAGTCACGCTTTCCTTAAAAGAAGGGGAAGTCTGTTCATGCACATTGTATAGTAACTGAGACGTGTTAATTGCCATGAATAAACCCCACTTTACCAAGAATGCTTCCATAATAGAATTTCCAACATTTCTCCCCGCCAGCCATATTCTAAGAGAAGACTCTCTCAAAACACTGACTGATTGTTTTTTTTTAACATAAGTGAAAGATAATTTTTGATCTGGCTAAGCAATCCTTCTGACTAACTCACTCAGAAGAGTTAATTATTTGCTGTTAGGAACACAGCACAGCAGAGCAGAGAATAGAAACAAATTGATAAGATGTTGCAAGATCACATAGTAGGTATTGAGTAACTACTATGTGTCACGAATTCTGGCCAGCAGGATTCGTATGCCATGGTAGCATGTAAATAATTTTACACATAATATACTTTACTAGAAATTCTGGGACCACGTGTCCCCTCCATTATCTTCTTGGAGAGGCCCCGAGCTGTGTGTTGACCGGCTTTTTATTGCTGTTTCTCAGGCACTTTACATCTGAATGATCTTCATTAACTATGCATGGATTGTAGATTTACATTAGGTGGTAGACGTCCAAGATGGCGCATCAAGAGGATAGATATACTAAGGGAAAGACTTGGGCTCGGGCTGTCTCACTGGTCTGAGGAAGTTAGGCATGCATTAGCATAAGTTCTTTTGCTTCAGGGAGAGAGAGGTTTTAGCAAGAGCAAGTTTTTAAATCTAAGAAATATGTTATCCTGATTTACCCATAGGAAATTCCTCTGTCACACACGTGGGTCCTGCTTGCTGTCTTATGTTCCACGAGAGTCCGTGCTCCCTTAGACGTGAAACATTAGATCTACAATTCCCATGGTGGGATCATGAATTTCCTTTCACTATGTGCCCCCAAACTATGGATGCAGAAGTAAGCCTGCATGATATGAGGAACAGTGTCTGGCAAAATCCACACAGAGGTGCCCACACACGGGTGTCAGGACCTGGTCCCCTTGGGTGGAAGGCACCGCAGCTGTGCTTCTGTGGGTCTCCCTGGAGGTGCTCCAGGGACAGGTCTGACTGTGCACCCCTGTCACTCCCAGGGTCTCTCTCTTTTTGTCTTCCAGATTTTCAAATATCTCTACTCATGCCATGTTCATAAATCCCAGAAGGGACTTTGGACCACGTATGTGCTTTAAAATAACATAGAAAGAGAAAAGTTACTAAATGCCAAGGAATAATTTATACAATGTAAGCTTTTAGGAATTATAATTTTGCACTGGTATCATTTCAGGAAAGTGATTATAGAATTACTGTAATAGTAATAGCTGCTATTTATGGAGTGGGGACTATATATATTAAATATTATTCATGTGTTTCTCTGTTGAATCGTCACAAAAAATGATGAAGGGATGATTAAATGTTTTGGATGCTTTACATGTGTTACCATTTGATTATTCACCCACCCCTAAAATAACTAAATACAATAGCAAGAAATGTATTATTACTTTACATAACATTTGGGAAAAACGAGACTTTAAGAGGCTTAAGTATTTTACTTAAATGTATCTAGTTATCGCCATTTCATTTAGCCCTTTTTCTGGAGTTTTGATATGTTCTTTCATTTGGGCCGTGTTTCTTTGTCTCCTCATTTTGGCAGCCTCCCTATGTTTGTTTCTATGTATTAGAGTTGGTTTGACTCCGTGTCTTGGTAGTGTGGCCTAATGTAGTAGGTGTCCTATAAGGTCCAGTGGCACAGCCTCCTTTATCATCCGAGCTGGGTACTCAAGGTGCATCCTTTGTCTGAGCTGAGTATATGCTCCTCTTCTACTGGGTGCTGTTGGCAGGTCAATGGGAAGGATTTACCCAGGCCGGTCAGCTGTAATGATTGGTTGTGACCACTTACCACCAACCTCCGCCTTTTGTGGAGGATCAGCAGTGCAGGGGCAGAGTAGTGGTGCTCCAACATGGTCTGTAGCTGTCCACTGGATACACTGGCCCTGGGGTTTCCTGGGTGGTACAGGCCAAGGTCGACCCTCACTCTGTTTTGTCCAGAGCCAACCAGCCTGAGCTGTATAGCAATCTGACATGGCTGCTGCTTGTGTTGGGCTTGGAGATTCCAAGGCAAAGCCAAACTGTGAATCTAGGCTAGTGGCTGCTAGTGCTGGGTCTGGGGCCACTGAGCAAGAGGCACGGGGACTGGGGCCTAGGGGCTTACTGAGTCCAGTTACTGCTTGTTTGAGAGGATTTAGGAAGTTGTGAAGCAGGAGCCAAGACCTCATAGGAAAAACAGCTTGGGTGGGCCCAGAAGTTGGGTGGGGCAGAGTCTCTGGGGATCTCCAAGGCAGGTCAAACAGTGTTAGCCAGGTTGGTGGAGCCTCAGGTACAAGCTTGCTGTCTCTGTGCTAAGAGGGTTTAGAAAAGGGACAATGGCTTCTGCTTGCCTTGATGTCAGACACTTCAGTTCCTCCCTGGATGCCACTGGTGCCTTTCAAGCCGCTACCTCAGTACTGGAGCTCAGAGGGAGTGAGTCTGAGTAGCTGAGTCTGTATGTGGATTCTTTAAGAGGAACTGCTTGGGGCTCTACAAGTTTCTTCCACTGATTCAATCCCCACTGATTTTTGCAGCCAGAAGTTGTGGGGACTTATCTTCCTGGCACTGGAACCCTGGTCTGGGGGCCTGGTATGTGTCAGGGACTCCTCGCCCCTGAGATATCCCTCTTAAACTTTTACCCACCACACGTGGGTGAGGGGCCAGCCTGCTCCATGTCTCTGCCCCTTCTACCAGTCTGGATGGATGTGGTTTCTTTAATTCTGTAGTAGTCAGACTTCGTTCAGCTTGATTTCTGATGGTTCTGAGTGATGGTTGTTCCATATCTTAGTTGTAATTCTGATGTGGCTGTGTGAAGAGACGAGCCATGTCTAGGTATGAACTTAAAAAATCCTTTATTTTCCTTTCCATTGAGCTACAGTTATGTGTTTTAATGGTCTTGGACTTTTCTGTGGGCAGTTTGAGTGGAGTAATTGTTACACACACCAAGAGTTGAGACGATTCATTTGTATTCAAGGAAAAGAAATAGAGATAGCTTAAGTAACTATTATGAGATTGAAGTCTACTTCATGAGCCAAACAAATCAAACATTAGAACTACCACCTGCTTTTTGACAAAGTAATTATTTAAAAATAATACTTGCTGATTGTTACTTTATTTACAGCACAATTAACATGTTTCTGAATCAGCAAAATACAACAGATATTTTAGCAAGCATCTATTCGACTTGGTGATTTCCCAACAGTCCAAATCTAAACATAGATTTCAATGTGAAAGTTTGTTTAAGAGGAAAACCTATCCAAAGAGAAACATTTGTTTCATGTGTAGTGAGGAAATATTGATCTGTGATTAGGTTGGTGCAGAAAGCTAAGAGTTTTACAAAAATTTCCACTGGCTGGTTGTTTCATGTGATCCAGGTGAAGGCACTATTTGAAAAAAAAAAAAAACCTGATGAGTTGGGTTAATCATTTTAAAAAATTCTACTTTGGCCCTGGATGGGTGGCTCAGTGGACTGAGTAAGAGCCTGTGAACCACAGGGTCATTGGTTCGATTCACAGTCAGGGCACTTGCCTGGGTTGAGGGCCAGGTCCCTAGTGGTGGGCACAGGAGAGGCAACCTGATGTTGCATTGATGTTTCACTCCTCTTTCTCCTCCCCTTCCCCTCTGTCTAAAACTAAAATAAATAAAATCTTTAAAAATGCTACTTAGGAAAAAATTCGGAGGATTGGATAGTTTCGGAAGTAACATTTTTCCATGGTTGGATGTGCTACATGGGGAGTATAAACAGAGTTCTAGTGTGAGTGGACTGGCACAGGTGAAGGGTGAATTCTCCACAACGAAAGCACGTGCAGTAGTGATGACTGTCAGATGGACTCTTATGATGTGTGATGTTTCTCTAGATACATTTTTAGCTTACATTAATTAGCAAGCTATCCAAATTATTACTCTGTTTCTTTTTTCATTGCTTCTAAAATATGTATTCATTCTGATTTAAGTTTACACCATAAAAGTTTAAGAGGAGACTTCAGAGAGATTGTTGGTTAAACTTCCTTATTTTACAAAGAAATGAAGGTCAAACGCAGTAAATGACTTTGTCGAGATCACAGAGGTAGTTAGTGACAAGCTCCCAGATTTTTTCATTGAATTGCGTTAGCCTATGAAGAGAGATGAGGTCTCTCTCAGTCTCTACTGTCTGATCATAGTCTACAAAATTAGATTCTTTGAGCCAACATGTTTTTTTAGTTTTTAGAATGGGATGGTATATGAGGGACAGACTAAGGAACAACTATTAAAAATTACCATGTGAGAGAAGAAATGGAAATGTTATAAAATATGGAGGTTTAATATACTTGTTGGAGGAGCAAATAACATATACCAATGGACCTCAAGGACTGAACTATCGATACATGAAACATTTTAGTAGTTGAAGTTCATATTGCCCGTTTTGAATTATCAAGGCATTTCAGTATATGTAATCACATATTCCACATACCTAAAATCTTCAGGGAAAGAAAGTTTGCAGGGGAGACCGGACTCTGAAAAGACAAATTTTGCATCCAAAGTGGATCACTTAGAAACAAAATGCGGTTCAGTGACATGCAAAGATTTCTCGGGACTTCTGCTAGAAAATAATGTATTGATATAATTAAAGTAAGTGCATTGTATAGCATATAGTTGAATTATATGTTATTAAAGTAATTCTAATATTCTGGCTCTTAGAAATTCAAGTTTTGCTCCTTCTCTCTAACTCCAGTTAGAGGTGGATTGATGATAACAGCAATTAACTGTTAATTCAAGTAAACATTTTCTTTCTTCTTTTGATTTATAACTAGATTGTGTTTTTGGTCATAAAGTCATTGTAGACATCTTCTATGACTATGACTTAGGAATTTTCAGTATAGAATATTTGTGATATTTGTTGCTTATAAATCATTGTTTTATGGTAAAATATGATGTAGGCTCTAGTCAAACTTGACACATAGGAAACATTAGCATCAAATTATTTTAAATGCAATATTTCATGATTTTTATGTAACTGATAAGTAAAACTCCCTATAGCCATGGATTACAAAAATACTCCTTAAATCAATAGAAAACTAGAAAGATTTATTTATTCTAATTTTCCTACTTCCTTCCCTTCTCAAAATTAGACAAAGTTTGGCATGATTCATTTTTCTTCTGAGATAAAAGTTCAAACACATAATCTTTGAATTGTTATAAATACTCATAGTTCTGAATTAAAAATGTGCCCACAGTGGCCCTGGCTGGTGGAGGGGTGGAGGAGGGGAATAGTGGGGGAAAGAAGGGGAAGGGTCATCAAAGAACAAGTATAAAGGACCCATGGATGAAGCCAAGGAGGGGTAGGATTGAGGGTGAGAGGTGGGGGTGGGTGGGGTGGGGGACAGTGGTGGGGGAAGAATGGAGACAACTGTACTTGAACAACAATAAAAATAAATAAATAAACATGTGCACTCAGACCTTGAAACTGAGCTTTCCGAGATGAGAAAACAGTGTTTGAAAGGATTCTCATGATCGACTATGAATTCCTGGCTAGACAATAAACAATGTTGTTGTGGGCACACAAGTACTCATAAATATCGTTTGTTCCTTCAAGTGATCTAGAAATATGCACTCCTTTACTTACAATTTTTTTTTCATTATAAAACAATTAGATCAATGCACTCTCATGCCATTATCCGTTAAATCTTTTCCCTGGTCATGTCTTCCATAGTGACATGCAGGATCAGAACGGAGCGAGGGGGAACCATTTCTAGTCTGTTACATTCTTCATGATTGGTCTCTGCTATCAGCTGCATAAGACACAGTCACCTCAAACGCCTACCCTCGACATGAAAATAAAACATTAAAACAGTCAGAAGTCGCCCGGCTGGTGTAGCTCAGTGGATTGAGCGCGGGCTGGGAACCAGAGGGTCTCGGTTCGATTCCCAGTCGGGGCACATGCCTGGGTTGTGGGCCAGGTCCCCAATGATGGCCATGTGAGAGGCAACCACACATTGCTCTTTCTCCCTCCCTTCTCCTCTCTTGGAAAAAAAAAAAATCTTTTGTAAAAAAAACAAACAGTCAAAAGTTAATTCTCCAGTATTATTAGAGTTAAAACCTTGAGATTATTTGAATCGAGGATTACTCATGGAAACTGGTGTTATAGAAGACTGGAAGGGTAGTGGATGGTCCAAGAGCAACGCAGCCATGTGACAAGTGTCGCGCCAACATCAAAGCAGGCCAAGGCGTTGGATGGCTGCCACTTGGAATATACCTTCTAGGTTCCCTGTATATACCACCTATAAAAAGTAGAGCATAGTCTGGCTGGTGTAGCTCAGTGGATTGAGTGCGGGCTGGGAACCAAAGGGTCACCAGTTCAATTCCCAGTCAGGGCACATGCCTGGGTTGTGGGCCAGGTCCCCAGTGAGGAACCATATGTTGATGTTTCTCTCCTTCTCTCTCTCTCCCTTTCTCTCTCTCTAAATAAATAAAATCTTTTTTTAAAAAAAGTAGAGCAGTAACAATAGAAAAGCAATGAAAAAAAGCTGAAATAGCGTACTTAATTTAATGATTTGCACGTCTGAAACAATTTATTTAAAAAGGACACCTAATGTAAATAGAGTTCCATTGAAGTCCTTAAGACTGATTTGTCAAAATTACTGTGTATATTGTAAGAATAACTTATACATATTATGTGTTTATATATTATTTTTTGTAATATTCAGGTAAATTATCTATCTTTGATCTTTCAGTAACTATTTTGAAAATCACTGCATTTATATTTCCTTCAAGAGATAAAAGAATTGGAAATGGCTCTATACCGTGAAGGTCTAGCATGGGATAGCAGCCATGGGAATGACTTACTCCATATTAACAGGTGATCCAGTAATTTCCTATAAACAACGCAGACTCAAATATGGATGTGTGAAATAATTTATTAAACTCTCTGGCATATTTATACTGTATGCTTTCTATTTTTGTAGGCCTGGTAAAATTCAGATGCTGTTGGATGTTGCTGTTTAGTTAATATGGCCACAACAGAGTAAAAAAACTGTGATGCACCCCTAAAATGGAACAAATATGATATCTATATATTAATAGAACTTAATAGTAATTTGGTTTCATGTTTTTTCTTGCTTTTTAACTCACATTTATTCTTAAATCCTCCTTTAAAATTTGCAAGTCGATAGAAGATTCAATATTTAAAGAAACAAAGTGAGAAAAATTAATGAAAGGATTATAAATCCTAAGCTTTACACTGTAGAATAAATTAAAAATTGAACTATCCAAAAGAGCAGCATTGCTTTGCAGATCAGAGCAACGGTCAAGCAGTCCCCTCCCCCCCCACACTGTTTGTGGGGCATTCAGTGGGGAAACCTCCTGAGTTGCTCACTTATTCCAAAGCCACGCGAGGTCTGGCGAGGTAGGAAAGTCAGGGTATCAGTCCCTGGGAGGTGAGCCCTGATCCCATGACGGCGAAGCTTCTGAGCTGTAAGATTTCACAAGAGCCTGCCCTCTCCAACCGTCATGTGACAGGACAGAAACTTAGCTCCATGTGTGCGTTGCCAGCCTGTCCCTGGGCATGGTTGGGATTAGGGGCCATGCCTTTCAGACAGCCAGAGCTGATGGCTTGAATCACAGCACTGAAATCAGTTTACACGGGACTTTGTGGGACTGCAACGTTTGGTCCATCGGGTCAGAGGAAAGGGCTTGGTTACGGGGAAGGTAAACTTTATCTGTCAAACCTGTATAACCACTCTTCCACAGGGATATGGACATTAGCAATTATCTGTGATATTTCAGATAAATGACCTTCTTGTATAGTTTCTGTCTCTTCTATCATTTCACTGAATTAATAATGTGGCTATTTATTCCTATCTAGTTTATGTTTCTGGAAGGTACTATGACTCAAATATGAGATTCATTGTTTTTTTTTTATCAGATTATAAAAGGAGGAAATAGTAATTTTTAACCAATTTATTTAAAGATATATTTTGCTTAAGAAAATGTTTGAATTGTAGCAAATTTGGCTCAAAATCAAATTTCTGTTAAAGAAGTCTCATTTGTCTGTTTGTACCTGAGTCAGATACTAGGTATTTTACAAACTTTCTTCTTTTCCCTCTTAAAATGCCCAGCATGACTCCCCTACCCTGCCTCTCATGAAGCTGGGTGTGGCCCCACGACTGAGTTTGTCGAATAGAATGTAGATCTTCATCCCTGGTTCCCAAGAATCTACCCCCACCCTCATTTCTCTCTCTGCAGGAGCTGGCCAATCAGATGTCAGTGTGTGGGGAGTCTCAGGATCTGTAAACTGTGTGTTGGAGACGATAGAATTTCCTTTAACCTGGAGCCTGAGTCACTCTGGCACAGACTCTCACCCTCAGCTGCTGGTGTAAATTTAAACGAGCAAAACATAAACTGCTGTCAAGGCCAAATCCTTGCAGTGTTATCTGTTACAGCAGCTGAGGTTACCTGAAATACTACATGGAAGCCCTTGGCAAAGTACAGGCTCAAGGTCATCACTTAAAATAAATTAAAATATTTTAAAGTGACAGACTTAGGGGGATAAGTTTCTAATAATGAGTTAATCTATTCAAATCACTAATAGCATTCTATACTTTTTCATGGCTTGTAACCTAGGAAAGATTTTACATTCTTAAAGGATTGTTTAATATATATACATATAATTTTCTGTTACATAGACTCTGTCTTAGGTTCACAGCCACAAGAAGCGGGAAGTACAAAGAGTCGCCATATACCCCCGCTCTCACACAGCCACAGCCTCCCTCATTATCGACATCCCCATCATTGCGGTATCTTTGATGCACCTGTTGAACCTACTTCAGCATCATCACCCAGAGTTACATTAGGATTCTCTCTCGGCGTTGTATATTCTACAGGTTTTGACAAGCCGGAATTGAGATGTGTCCATCAATAGTGTAAAACATAGGGTCATATCACTGCTCTAAAACCCTCTGTGCTCCGCTACTCACCCCTCTGTCCCCGCAGAGCCCTGGAAATCACCGATCTTTTTACTGTTCCCACAGTTTTACGTTTTCCTGAATGTCGTTTATTTGGAATTATACAATATGTAGACTTTACAGATTGGCTTTTCTCACTAAGAAATATGCATTTAAGGTTCCTCCATGCCATTTCATGCCTAGATAGCTCATGCCTTTTTTGCACAGCTTATTTATCAGAGTTTATTTATCCACCTGCTGAAGGATATCTTGGCTTCATCCAAGTTTTGGCAAATATAAATAAGGCTGCTATAAATATTGTACAGAGGTTTTTGTGTGGACTCATATGAGTTTTATTATTAAAGATTAGTTTTTCTGCTCTAAGATTACATATATAATATCTATGAAATCACTAATTTTTGTGTGCATTTGTGTCTGGTTTTTGCATGGCATACCGTTTTGAGATTCATCTATAAATCAGTTGTAAAAATCAACAGTTTGGTTTCTTTATAGCTCAGTAATATTCCATTATATAAATATATGAAATATATACAATTTGTTTATATCTTTAGTTGGTGATGGACATTTGGGTTGTTTCCAGCTTGGAACTATTATGAGGAAAGATATTATAAACATTTTGTGTGGGTCTTTCAATGGATACATTTTTATTTCTCTTAAGTAAGTGTCTCAGAATGGTATTACTGAGTCATATGGTGTGTGTATTTTAAACTTTATTAAAAACTGTCCAATTGTTTTCAAAGTGAAAGTACCACTTTTGACTTACAACAGAAATATATAAAATTTTCAGGTGCTAACCATCCTATCTAACAGAAAGGACTTACCATCTGTTGAGGTATGGGTGATATTTAAAAATTTTTAGCCATTCTACTCACTGTGTGCTATCATTTCATGATTTAAAAAAAATGTAACTTTTTTAAGGTATAATGTACATACAGTAAAATGCATCGGTTGGAGGGCCCTTTGTTGACGTCCATTAAATGCACGTATATTGAAATCACCACAATCAAGACACAGGGTATTTTTATCTCTCCAAAATGTTTCTTTATTTTTATTTTATTTTATTTTTTCAGTATAACATCCCCACTTTTAACCCAGGCAACCCCTGATCCAGTTTCTGCCACTGGAGATTGCTTTTGCCATTCTAGATGTCATATAAATGGAGTGATAATATACTGTGCTTTGGTGTATGTGTGTGGCTCCTATTGCTTAGCATAACGCCTTTGAGGTTTAGCCATGTCATTCTGAGTATCAGCAATCTAACCCTTTTTACTTCTAACTAGAGGTAATAGCATCATTGTATACTATGTCTTTTCCCAAGGTGTTCAGTTTTATCTTTCCACCAGCACTGTATGAGCGTCCCCATTGCTCCAGGCTGAGCGTGAGATCTGGCCTCTAACATACTTTGAAATGCACATTACCGTGTTGTTACCTATAGAGACGATGTTCACATCTCTCTAGAACTATTTATCTTGCCTAATACAAAGTTTATACTCATCGAAAAACAATTATCCATATCCCCTTCCTGCTAGCCCCTGAGAACCACCATTCTGCTCTCTGCCTCTATGAGTTTGCCTATTCTGGACTACTAATATAAATTATGCAGTATTTATCCTTCTGTGTATATATTTCACTTAGCATAACATGTCCTCATGGTGAATCCGTATTACAGCAAATAGCAATATTTGTATGTTGACCACATACCCTGTGGTCTTGGTAAATTTACATGTGAGTTGAAGGAGTTATTTAGTAGGTAATTGAGGATTTTCTGTGTACACACTTATCATTTGCAAACAAATCTATGTTGCGCTTATGGGCTGATTGGTTGATTGATTTTTCACCTTATTCCACCGCCAGTTCTTTCAGTACAATGCTGAGTGAAAATGGTAAGAATGGACATCGTTGCCTTGTTCCTAATCTTAAACTGGATGGAGTCAGTCTTGCGCCATTAAGTATGATGTTAGCTGTAGTTTTTTTTTTTTTTTTTTGTAAATATACTTTATCAGGTTGACAAAATTCTGTACTCTTACTATCAATGCCATAAGTCTCCACAACAGCTTGTATTTTCCATATTATTGGTTCTTTTTTAACTTGTTTCTCTGTAGGTTTCACTTGGAGTCTCTCGTGTAGCTGTGGTCAGACAATGCCTCTCGTGGAAATCGGGGAAGCTCAACTGCCATGCCAAAACAGCGTTGCTTCTCTGCCTTCTGCGGCCCCAGGGCATTTCCGCAGTCTCTCCAGCTTGTCAGCTGGACACCGTTCATAGTGGCTCAGGGTTCCCAAGATCTCAAAATTGAAAACCAACAGGTTTTCTTAATGTATCAATACAAATTGTCTCAATATTCTTTGTGGGTAGGCATCCCACAAGAGCTCGAAGTCGGAGAGGCTGGATGTTGGGGACCACCTTTGAAGACAAGCTACCGCAACCTGCTAACATACGTTTAGTTAGTAGTATCTTTTCTCAGCTATTCCTGTCGTGTGAATTTCAGGTAGTATCCTTTGTATATGACCTAACAACTTGAAGTTTGTAGATTTAGTGAACTCTTCCACTTAGGTAAGTCCCACTGCTTTTTCAGAAGTATTTAAAACTAAATTACAGAAGATGTAACATCATAGTTTTGTACTCTTATAAGTTATATTTTTAAATATTAATACAAACAGTAAAACTATAATGTCAAACCTTCATACAAATATTTGAAACAAATATCAAATGAATTAATTTATATAAAACTGTAATTTGAAAGATAAACACTAAGACCCAAACAAAAATGAAAGGAAAACTGGAGAATTAACTTAAAATGTTCAAGAGTCTGTGTGTGAACATGAAAAAGGTACAAAAATATGCCTAATTTTTAAAGCAATGTTATGTTTATAAAAATCACAAACCAACTGACAAAAAAGACAAGCAGATATTTCTAAAGCAAAATTCTGGACTTAGCCTCACACCACAATGGGGTTCTGCAGGTGTTTGCCTTTCGGAAATCGATGTAAAATAGACACCGTGAGTCACTAAAGGAATTCTTCCTAAGTGTATAACTGATCTCTGGTGAAATAAATACAAGAGGATTATATAGATAAACAAACTCACATAATTGATGAATATCGTATTTGCAGAAGTGGAATTTGGTACAAAATGTAACTAAATTCATTTCTCAATTATTTAAAGAGGTTTATTTGATGGTGAATTAGTCTGCCTGAGACCTGGCTCACCACCCCACCATTTCGCCCCTGCCTGCTGTTCCCATTCTCGGTGCTCTATTTATTTATGCGCTCTCTTCCCTTCTCCGGACATCGACATCAGACGTTGCCAAGCGTGAGTCAGAACTCTCCAACAAAGACTTCCTTGAGCATGTCGTCGGTTCATAGTCAGCTCGCCCTTCCTCTTGCTCTACTCACTGTCAGGTGTATCAGTTACTTGGGATTGTTAGCCATCTTGCACTGTTATTTCATTGTGATTTTAGTGCCGATATTTTCTCATCAAAATTCTTCCTACCTGTATTACTAGAGACCAAGCCTTGTGTCTATCATGTCTCCCATATTTCAAATAGTAAATGCATATTTTAAGCCTGTGATATTCATTTAATTAAACAGAATATTTAATCTAAGCTTTTTATTTTCCCTTTTCTGTTACCCCAATTTTGACATATTTTCACTCACTTCTCAATTAGAAGTCAGTAATGAAAAAAAAAATCATTCGTGAAATAATTTGAACATATAATGTAATATTCTGATCTTCAAAGACTCAGACACTAGAGAATGTACACACACACATACAAGCCACATCGCGGATTCTTTACACTGAAAAACAATGCACTGCTCCATGACTCACTTACCCAAACCATCCATCGTATTCATCATAAACTATGTTCTACAAAAGTACTGTGTTTAGATCCTCATCAAAATAATAACATCTTGCCCGGCTGGTGTAGCTCAGTGGATTGAGCGCGGGCTGGGAACCAGAGGGTCCCGGTTCAATTCCCAGGCGGGGCACATGCCTGGGTTGCAGGCTAGGTCCCCAGTGAGGGCCATGTGAGAGGCAACCATACATTGTTCTTTCTCCCTCCCTTCTCCTCTCTCTGAAAATAAATAAATAAAAATCTTAAAAAAAATTTATAAAAAAAATAATAACATCTGCTACTAGTTCTTAAGAACTCAACCCCATTTAGCATCACTATATCATTCAGCTTCACAAATTCCACGAATTTCGAAGCTGAGCTGCAGAGAGCACTTACCTAGACTCAACAGGTGGCTTTGGGAGAGCAAAGGGAGTGTGTCTGGCACCGCTGCACCTGGGCGGTTAGCAGGATCCTATCGAAAGAGCACTCTAACAGATTTTGGGAGCCAACATCAGTAGCATATATAGGTCTGTTTGGATATGTGTACACACCACGAAGTCATTTTCTCCACAATTGTGATTATAATTCAGCAAAGTTGTTAATTCAATGGATAAAATCTATCTGAAAAAATAATCTTCATTCTGATAACTTATTGAAAAGATTTCTGTAGAAAGGACTTCAAATAACACTTTATGTTTGAATGAAAAAAGAAACACTTTACCAAAACCTAAATATTCTTACAAGCAGCAAAACATTCTTGTTAAAAATATAAGGAGGTGAAGCTCAAAAAGTGGAGACCCCAAATGAAGCAGAAAGCACTTATAAGGTAAATATAGAGCCATGTTTTCAGCTACAATTGTTTTAAACAAGCAGTTACAGTTTGTAGCAGAAGAACGTCAAACCTACACAATCATTAATGAGGTGTCGTGATGGTTTCATGAATCTACTGGCAACTTATAAGGTCAAAAAAGAACATTTTTGGCAAAGAGTCAAGGTCTGAATTTCAGTGATGAGATCGTTGCAGTTCCTTACCTTCGGGCCATGTAAATAGCAACACCCAATAAAAACAAAACTTGGTTCACATGAAGCCAGAAAATTAACATTGTTAAATGCAGTTTTACTCTTATTATAGAAAATTACTCTTTGTTGTTGTACCACTGACCTCCATTGGGAGCCTTCCATTTATTATTCACCAACAACCTGCACTGAATTCAATTTTTTTTCTAGAAGGAAAAATCTGTGCTGTGAACTAGCAGGGCTCTGGTTGCTGGGGCAGTCAAAAGTCTTTGATTAGGTTGTGCGCGGTGTGTGTGTGCGTGCAAGTGCGGGCACACGAAGTATTTGACCCTGACTTTCAAAATATTGCTTTTGAGGTAGGAATTCATATTTTGG
>PVJI01020020.1:0-29841 GCA_004026765.1 Micronycteris hirsuta
TGCTTCTAAGATTCTCTCCTTATTTTTAATCTTGGGTAATGTAATTATGATGTGTCTGGGTGTGTTCCTCTTTGGATCCAACTTCTTTGGGACTCTCTGAGCTTCCTGGACTTCCCGAAAGTCTATTTCCTTCACCAGCTTCGGGAAATTCTCCATCATTATGTGTTCAAATAAGTTTTCAATTCCTAGGATTTCTTCTCCTTCTGGCAGCCCTATGATCCGTATGTTGGGCTGTTTACAGATGTCCTGGAGGTTTCTGAGCCCCTCCTCCGTTTTTTGAATTCTTGTTTCTTCATTCTTTTCTGGTTGGATGTTTTTTTCTTTCTGCTGGTCCACTCTGTTGATTTGAATCCCAGTTTCATTCTTATCTGTATTGGTTCCCTGCAGATCTCTCCTCATTTGTTCCAGCAATTTCGATAATTTTTCGTCGAATTCTGAAAGCATCCTTATTACAAGGGTTTTAAACTGTGCATCTGATAGGTTGGCTATCTCTTGGTCGGTTAGCTCTGGAGCTTTAATCTGTTTCTTTCTTTGGGCCATTTTTTTTTTCCCTTGGTGAGCCTGTTACTGTAAGGAGGGCAGAGCTTTGTGGTTCCCCGTGCAGGGAAACTCCCGGTAGTCGTGCTATGACGTAGCCTGTGGGGGCGGGACCTGAGAACACAATGGCGCCTTCTCCGCTCTCCGCACCTACACTGCCTCCTGCAAGCGATTTGAGCCCCTCTGCGCTGGCTCCAGGGGTCGCTCCGGGGTCAGTGGATGGGCTGCACAGCTCCAATCCCCCGCAGGTCTCCCCAGTGAACTCTCCTGTGAGGCTGGTAGTTCCTCCCGCCGCCGACTCCACCCCCACAGGTGCTCTCAATCTGCGCCGATGGGTTGTGACCTGCTTTCTCTCCCGGTCCGTCTGCCAGAGAATTCGGACCTGCCCGGTCCACCAGTCTCGGCCCCGCTGGGTCCGGATGAGCCCGGCGCTGGCCGCGCTTAGGTCAGGCACTCCCGTCTCGGTGTGCTGCAGCCCCGCGGGAACCGCCCCTCCAACCGTGGTCCTGCCGTCTGCTCACCCGCTCGCCGCGGGGTCGCTGAGCGCTCTCCCTCCGCCCTGCTCCTCCCGGCTCACCAGACTGGACGAATGTATCTTCTTTAATTCCTTGGTTGTCGGACTTCCTCTAAATACGATTTTCTGTCAGATCTGGCTGTTTTTGGTTGTATAAATTTCTGATTTTTTTCCTTGTTTGGTTGTGCAAGACGGCATGGCGCCTTCACCTATGCCGCCATCTTAGGAAGTCCTGGTAGACATGTTTAGAATGAATGAAGGAATGAATCAATGTGTGACATATGGGACTCTAGAACTTTCTTTTTTTAATCAGTCATGCAAACTGCCACACACATGCTCAACAACATCTTTATTGGTTAAAATCCTCTGAAATCATCCTTTTTGGGCCCTCACCCCCAGTGTGAGTTCTCAGAAAATCGAAAAGTTTGGTTCCCCAGCTCCTTCCTCTCAGCTTTGCAACCATGGGCCCAAGAGAGCTCTACCAGTTGTGAGATGACTTGTTAGATCAGCAACTGTAAGGGGCAGAAACATCTGTTGGCACCCCTGTGTCACTAATGATTGTCATGGTTTCATCCTGGCTGCTGACACCTGCAGCTGAGCACAGAGTTCTGTGATCTGAGGCTGGCAATTGGTAAAATGCCAATTCAAGTACACACCTGTCAGAACAGTCAATGTCGGCTGCATGGCCTGGCCCCAGGGCAAGTGAACAGGCAGGCAGCTGACATGGATGACAGGGGTATAAACTGGGTCCAGCACAATGAGCTGGGCACCCCACTGTCTAAGTTTTGAGTGATGCATGAGGCTATCTCCTGACACCATGTGTTCTTGTTGATGGTTTATACTCTGACAGAATGTATAAAGGGACAAGGTTTAAAGATGTCACTGGAAGTGTAGTTACAACTATTTGTGGACAGAGAAAAGAGTGAAGAAATAAAGATAGAAAATTCTGTGAATCAAAAGCAAAATTCAGTGAAACATATCTGACAAAGGATTGATAACCTTCATATATGAAAAGTACTTATAAATCAATAAGAAAACATTAATCTACAGTAGAAAAATGAACTGACAGAAATATGAGGGGGACCCCAAGAAACCAGAATTTATTTATAAAAAATTGTATATTTAATTTTACATGTTTCAACTTCAGTCTCCTTCAAAGTACTCTCCATTTGATGCCATACACCTCTCAAGACATTCTTTCCACTGTTCAAAACAGTTTTTGAATTTGTTGGATTTGATGCCTTTTAGTACTTCTGCTGTTTTTGTTTCACTTCTTCCACATCAGCAAAATGTTTCCCTTTGAGGACTTTTTTTCATTGAGGAAATAAAAAAATGTCATTCTGGGTGAGATCTGGTAAATAGGGAGGGCAGGGTATAGGAGTCATGCCATTTTGGGTCAAAAACTGCTGAACCTTAGGCACAGTGTGGGCAGGTGCTCTTGTAAGTCACCGATCATGAAATGGGCAAATATGTTGAAAAAGTCTTCAGAAAAATTTCACTGAAGCTGAATGTAGCTTCTCACAATAATGCCAGCAGGTGCACTGATACAGATGGGTGCCTAGAACACTCACTTAATAGGGGAAGCATGTACCACGAGGGGCTTGCCTTTCAGAAGATAATTGCATTTTTTTAAAGATTTTATTTTTATTTATTTTTAGAGAGAGGGGAGGGAGACCGAGAGGGAGAGAAACAGCAATGTACGGTTGCCTCTCACATGGCCCTCACGGGGACCTGGCCTGCAACCCAGGCATGTGCCCTGACTGGGAATCGAACCGGGACCCTCTGGTTCCCAGCCCGCACTCAATCCACTGAGCTACACCAGCCAGGGCAAGATAATTGCATTTTTTGGGGTGGTTCCTTGTGGTATATTACAGAAGAACTATAAATGAACAGTGAACATAAAACATGTTCAGCTTTGTGAATAATAAATACGTATATAGAAATGAGATCTTAATTTTCATCTATCAAATTGGCAAAATGCTTTAAAATTCTCCTTCAGTTTTTCCCTGGCTGGTGTGGCTCAGATAGTTTGGGTGTCATCCTGCAAACCAAAAAGTTGCAGATTTGATTCCCAGTCAGGGCACATGCCTGTGTTGTGGGTTCGGTCACCAGCTGGGGCATGTGCAAGAGGCAACCAATTGATATTTCTCTCTCATATTGATGTTTTTCTCCCTCTCTCCCTCTCTCCTTTCCCTCCTCTCTAGAATCAGTTAAAAAAACTTTAAAATTAATCTTCATTTTTGATGAGAATATAATTTGGGGGGAGTTCAAACTAGCTTTACCTTTCTGGAAAGTAATTTTGCCTTATGTACCTAGAGATGTAAGTATGTTCCTAATGGTTGACTTATAATTCCTTTTCTGGGAATGTCTGCCAAGAAAATAGAAACTGGGACAAAAGTTTCTATGTACAAAGATATTTGTTGCAGTTATTTGGAAGCAACTCAAATGTCCAACCATAGTGGAATGGTTAAGTAAACTCTAATATAACAGCACAGTGGAATATAATACAATTATTAAAATAGTGACTTTGAAGAATTTTAAATGACATGGGAAAATACTCATGATATCTTTTTAAGTAAAATAAGCTGTATAGAAAGCTACATGTACATCATAAATTAAATTATGCAAATACTGCTCCCCATTAAATACTATCTGTTTTCAGAAAAAAGTGTTGGAAGAAAAATAAAAAAATATAGTGGTTATCTCTGAATCATGAGATTAGGGGTAATTTAAATTTTCTTCTACATATTTTCTGAATTTTCCAGACTCTCTACAAAGAATGTATATGTATTTAATTTAACCACCTATTCATTTATTAAGCAGATTTATTGAGTGCATCCTATGTCTTGGCACTGTAGTGGCACTAATTTAAAAAACCTACAAACATTCTGCCTATGGTTGTAGATGTTGGAAGCAGACCTTTGGGATTTAATGCTTGTTCTTTTGCTCAGGTCTCTGCTCTCCCTGAGCCTCATTGTCCTCAGGGGTGAATTTAAGGATGACATTGCTGTCTATCTCATCATGAGTTCGTAAGGATTAAACAAAAAATATATGAAAAAGGTGCGGCTTAGGGCCCAGCACACCTTAAGTGTGTCTACCATTGGGAAATCCACACACAGAGATGTCCTCCACCACCTTCCTGCCAATCCAAATCCCACCCAAACTGAAAGGAAATATAGAGAGAAAAGGGGCATCCACTTCTCCATCGGGGTCCTTATCTTGCTACATAATCATGCGCTCATCTTCAAAAGTGCCACATGAGACAGTTTTCTTTGTTTATTTTTCCCAAATGTGTTCTCTGCATTCATGTATATGTAGATACGAAGTACTATAATCCTGCGTGACAGATCTGATCCTGGCTGTTTGTCAAATAAGGAAGCAGAAGAAGGAGAGGAAGCAGAGTTAACCACTCTCACATAGGTGGTTGGAGCCAGACCAGGAAGACAGGCTCAGGTCTATCTAATGGCTGTGTCCAGGCCTTCTGGACTGTCCTTCATCTTTGATCCCAGCTCTGAATGGGGTTCGTTTCTTTACAAAGAACATCACCCCAAGAAAAAGACCAGGACACAGCAAACTCAGAGCTCAATTGCACAAATATGCAAGATACTGAATTTTTATTTTCTATCTTTATTGTAGTTTTCTCACTACCATTTAGTCCCCTTATACTTCTCTCCCCCACCACAATCACCCCACTGTCGTCCATGTCCATGAGTCCTTATCCTTTTCGCTCAGTCCCTCTATCCCCTAACTTTGCACCTGCCATCCTTTTCTCTATTAGCCTGTCTCTATTTCGCTTGTAGTGTTTGTCTTTTTTTTTTTTTTAAGATTTTATTTATTTTCAGAGAGAGGAGAAGGGAGGGAGAAAGAGCAATGTATGGTTGCCTCTCACATGGCCCTCATTGGGAACCTGGCCTGTAACCCAGGCATGTGCCCCAACTGGGAATCGAACCGGGACCCTCTGGTTCCCAGCCCGCGCTCAATCCACTGAGCTACACCAGCCGGGCTAGTGTTTGTCTTTTATTGACTGACTTATTTCACTTAGCATAATGTTCTCCAGGTCCACCCATACTGTCTCAGAGGGTGATTTTTTTTATTGTTTTTTATGGCTGAGTAGTAGCCCATTGTGTAAATGTTCCAGTTATTTTATCCACTCATGTACTGATGGACACTTGGGCTTCTTCCATATCTTGGTGATTGTAAAAATGCTGCAATGAACATAGGGGTAATTATGTTCTTTCAAATTAGTGTTTTGTGTTCCTTTGGATATATTCCCAGAAGTAGAATTGCTGGGTCAACAGACAGATCCATTTTTAATTTTTTGAGGTATCTTCATATTGCTTTCCACAGTGGCTTCACCAACTTGCATTCCCACCAACAGTGCAAAAATGTTCCCCTTTCTCCTCATCCTCACCAGTACCTGTTGTTTGTTGATTTATTGATGACAGGCATTCTAACCAGTGTGAGATGATATCTCATTGTGGTTTTAATTTTTGTTTCTCTGATGATTAGCAATGTTGAACATCTTTTCACATGCCTAATGGTCATCTGTATTTCCTCTCTGGAGAAGTATCTATTCAGGTCCTTTGCCCATTTTTTAACTGGATTGTTTGGGATTTTTTTGGTGTTGAGTTTTGTAAGTTCTTTATAAATTTTGGATATTAAAACTTTATCAGATGTATCGATGAATATGTTTTCCCATTCTGTAGGTTGTCTTTTATTTTGTTGATGTTTTCCTTTGTTATGCAAAAAATTCAGTTTGATATAGTTCCATTTGTTTATTTTTTATTTCCCTTGTCTGGGGAGATATATCTGATAAAATATTGCTATGAGCAATATCTGAGATTTTGCTGCCTATGTTTTCTTCTACAAATTTTATGACTTTTGGTCTAACATTTAAATCTTTGATCCAGCCCTGGCTGGTGTAGCTCAGTGGATTGAGCGTGGGCTGGGAACCTAAGGGTTCCGGTTCGATTCCCAGTCAGGGCATATGCCTGGGTTTCGGGCCAGGTCCCCAGTGATGGCCACGTGAGAGGCAACCATACATTGCTGTTTCTTCCTCTCTTTCTCCCTCCCTTCTCCTCTCTTTAAAAATAAATAAATAAAATCTTAAATCTTTGATCCATTTTGAATTTATTTTTGTGTGTGGTGTAAGGAGGTGGTCTAGTTTCATTTTTCTGCATATATCTGTTCATTTTTCCCAACACTATTATTGAATCAACTACCTTTAGCCCATTGTATGTGCTTTCTTCTTCTGTTGAATATTAATTGACTAAAAGTGTGGGTTTATTTTGGTCTCTGTATACTGTTCCATTGATCTATGTGTCTGTTTTTATGCTAGTACCATGCTTTTTTTATTACTATGGCCTTATAGTATAATTTGATATTAGATAGCATGGTTCTCCAACTTTGTTCTTCTTTCTCAGGATCATGGTTGCTATGAATGGCCTTTTGTGGTTCCACATAAATTTTTGAAATATTTTGTCTAGTTCTAGGAAATACGTCATTGGAATCTTGATAAGAACTGCATTAATCTATAGATTGCTTTGGGTAGTATGGACATTTTTATGATGTTAATTCTTCCTATCCATGAATACGGTCATGTGCTTCCACTATTTGTATCTTCTTCAATTTCTTTCTTCAGTGTCTTATAATTTTCTAAGTTCAGGTCTTTAAATCCTTGGTTAGGTTGGTCTGTTCCTAGGTATTTTTTTTTTTAAAGCAATTGTGAATGGGATTGTTTTCTTCATTTTCATATAAAAGTACAACTGATTTCTGTATATTAATTTTGTATCCCGATACTTTGTTGAATTCTTTTTCAGTTCTAGTGGTGTCTTGGAGGAATCTTTGGGGTACAATGTCATGTCGTCTTCAAATAAAGACAGTTTTACTTCTTCCTTTCCAATTTGGGTGCCTTTTATTTCTGCTTCTTGTCTGATTGGCATGGTTAGGACTTCCAGTACTATGCTGAATAAGAGAGGTAAAAGCGGGCATCCTTGTCTTGTTTTGACCTTAAGGGGAAGGCTTATAGTCCTTGCCCATTGAGTATGATGCCAGCAGTGGGTTTGTCATATGTGGCCTTTATTATATTTAGGTATGTTCCCTCTATTTCCTCTTTGCTGTGAGTTTTTATCGTAAATAGGTGCTGGATTTTATCAAATGCTTTTTCTGTATCTATTGATATTATCATGTGGTTTTTATTCTTCATTTTGTTTATGTGGTAAATCCTATTTTTTGGTTTGTGAATGTTGTACCAACATTGCACTCCTGGAATAAATCCCACTTGATCATGACGTATGATCTTTTAAGTATGTTGCTATACTCGGTTTGCTAATATTTTGTTGAGCATTGCAGTGTCTATGTTAATCAGGGATATTGGCCTATAATTTTCTTTTTTTGTAGTGTCTTTATCTGGTTTTGAAATTAGGATAATGATGGCCTTGTAAAATGAGCTTGGCAGCTTTCCCTCTTCTTAAATTTTTTGAAATAATTTGAGAAGGAGAGGTATTAGCTCTTCCTGGAATATTTGATAAAATTCACCTGTGAAGTCATTTGTTCCAGGGCTTTTGTTTGTTGGGAGTTTTTTGATTACTGCTCCAATTTCACTGCGTGTAATTTGTCTATCAGGTTCTCTGACTCTTCCTGATTTAGTTTTGGAAGATTGTATGTTTCTAGGATTTATCCATTTTGTCCAGTTTGTTGGCATATGGTTGTTCATAATACTTTCTTATAATCCTTTGCATTTCTTTGGTGTCAGTTGTTATTTCTCCTCTTTCATTTTTGATTGCATTTATTTGGGTCCTCTCTCTTTTTCTCTTGATGAGTCTGGTTAAAGTTTTATCAGTCTTATTTATCTTTTCAAGTACCAGCTCTTGGATTCATTGATGTTTTGTATTGTTGTTTTTAGACTATTTTGTTTATTTAGCTTCAGATCTTTATTATTTCCTTCCTTCTGCATTTTGGGCTTTGTTTGTTGTTCTTTTTAAAGTTCCTCTAAGTATAAAATTAGATTGTTTATTTGAGCTTATTTTTCTTCTTCTTCTTTTTTTTTAAGATTTTATTTATTTATTTTTAGAGAGAGGAGAAGGGAGGGAGAAAGAGAGGGAGAAACAGCAATGTATGGTTGCCTCTGATTTGGCCTCCACTGGGGACCTGGCCCGCAACCCAGGCATGTGCCCTGACTGGGAATCGAACTGGGACCCTTTGGCTCCCAGCCCATGCTCAATCCACTGAGCTACTCCAGCCAGGGCCCCCCCTTTTTTTTATTATATAGGCCTGTAATGCTATGAATTTCCCTCTTAGGATTGCTTTCCCACAGTTCCACAGATTTTTGGATTTTGTGTCTACATTTTCATTTGTTTCAAGGTATATTTTAATTTCATCCTTAATCTCATTGTTGACCCATTCATTGATTAATGACATGTTCTCAAAGGACCACTTAAGCACTCCAAGACTCTGAGATTATGTCCATCCCTGGCTCCAGAACAGATAATAGATCTTCAGCACAATGCATGGGTAGGACTTCAAATCATCTACTTAGAGTGACCTTGTTTACCATGGCTCAGGCTCAGGGATGGCTTCTCTTAAGAATAAACACCAACTCCTGTTGACTAAGGGCCACCCTGGGCTTGGCACTTTGTGCACATTATCTCTGAATAACAGTAGGGAACAAATTAAGTGTAGCAGGTAAAAACACTGGTGGATGTTTTAAGGCTTATTATTTTTCAAAGAGAAGTCAAAGAAAAGAACCTAAATAAAAAATCATTTAAAAACTGGAGAGCATTATGCTAAGTGCAATAAGTCAGGCAGTGAAAGACAAATACCATAGGATCTCACCTTTAAGTGGAACCTAATCAACAAAACAAACAAGCAAGCAAAATATAACCAGAGACATTGAAATTAAGAATAATCTGACAGTAACCAGAGGGGAGGTGTGAAGGGATGATGGGGGGAAAAAGAGGCAGGGTTTTCAGGAACAACTATAAAAGGCACATGGACAAAACCAAGAGGGGTGGAATTAGGGGAAGGTGGTGGGGATGGCTGTGGTGGGGGGAGTGTTGTGGGGAAAATGCAGACAACTGTACTTGAAGAACAATAAATAAAATTAAAAAAAGTAAAAAAACCCCACAGTATTAAAGATGTGATCACTGGGAAAAAATCATTTAAAAAATGTATACATGAATAGCATATTTATAATCATTAAACAAGTTGAAACATCCCTGTAATGTCCACCAACTGATGAGTGGATAAACAAAATGTGTTACATACATACAGTGAAATATTATTCAGCCATGAAAAGGAATGAAGTACTGATTCATGCTACAACATGAATGGACACTGAAAACATTAAGCTAAGTGAAAGAAACCAGTCACAAAAAGACAAGTGTTATATTTCTTTTCTATAAAATGTCAGGAATAGGCAGATATACATATAGAGAAAGTAGGTGCTTGGCTGCCACAGGCTGGGGGAAAGGAGAATAAGGCATGACTGCGAATAGGTTTCTCTTTTGGGTGATGGAAATGTCCTAAAATTAGATTGTGGTAATGGTTGCACAACTCTGTGAGTACACTAAAAACCATTGAATTGTACAGTTTAAATGGGATGATTACTTTTGGTTTGCTAATTATATCTCAATATTATGTTAAGTGAATTTAAAAAAAAAAGTGGCTAACCCATGAGGACTTTACCTGGCTTGTTTGTCAAGTGACCTACAAATGCAATTGTAAGAATTAATCGGTGATTTCACTTTCAAATAGAATTGTAATGTGTGTTTCTGATTCCAGAAATCCATTCTTTTTCCATCTCTGCATTAGGATTGAGGCCTATACTAGCTCTGCATTGGAAGTCTAATCTCCTGCTTAAGATGGGAGAATAGGTCATTTACATTCAGTCAATTACATGTGTTAAGGAGAAACTCTCAAGATAGCCTAAGGAGGAAGGATTGCTTTATTTTTCTGTTATTGCAGGCCCTGCAGAGCAACTGCCAACCTTTCCACAGCTGGATGAGGCCTCTCAGCAAGGGGCCCAGTGAGCAAATCATCCAAACAGCCAGGACCATGAAATCCAGCCAGACCCCTAAGAGGTGACCCTGCAGCCCCAGTGCCCTCTGAAGCCCTCTGGGTAGGCTGGCTTCCATTTCTGGTCCAGCGTGGCCACTGAAGAATGCCAAACATCTCCACGCCTGGCAGCCACAAGGCCACCAGGTGTTCTTGGGCCACAGTGGAGGTTCATGGCTGGGGAGGTGTTTCTGCTCTTTCTCCCTGCTTGTCATGGAAACCCTCCCCAAACCTTCCACCTCTGCCCCTCTCCTGTTTCTGCTCTGCTGCTGGCTTGAGATGGTGGACAAAGCCACGACTCTCTCTGTGGGCTGAGGGAGACTGCTGGAGGCCCATCTTCTTGGGGGTATCATTTCTTAGGGGAAACGGTTGGGCTAATTGGACGCAGGTGTCCCCAGGTGCTAACATGCAGACTCCCACTGGAGAAGTGGGTGCAAAGTGAAACCACATGGGCTACTTACAAATAAGTGAGGTGTGAGCTGGCTGGCCCTTACCTTCTTCTTTCTCTTGCCTATACCCCTGTCCCTGCAGTCTGAAGGGGGAAAAGCCCCCAGACTCACACGTCGGGTGGTATGGATGTGGTTTGTGCATAGTGCTTCACTAGGTGCAGAGGAGCAAAGGGGAAAGGGCTTCTCTGAGACTGTTGCCAGCCCAGGGCTTGAAATTGGGGTAATGTAGGGGAATGTGCTACAGGAACAGGGATTGTGAGAGGTGGTGAGGACAGCGAGTGAAGCTGATTCCTTTGAGAAGAGGCCCAAAGAACTGAGACTATTTACTTCAGGAAGCCTGGAGATGCTTTGCACACATACTTCCGGAATCCAATTGACCAAGTGGTTTGGAACTTTGGGGCAAAATACATCCTAAAATTTTCAAGCTGTAAAGTCCTCTATGGGTGCCCAATTACATTCTCCATTTCAAATGAGAAAACTGAGGTTCCAGAGTGACCAACATCACATGAGCAGAACCAGGATGAAAATGATGCCTTTGGGTCCCTGAGGCATCAAGGGCTCAAGTTTTGACTGTGGGTTAAATCTATGGAGTTCAAAGACAAATATGAACATGACATGGAGGGGCTGATAATTTTGGAAATTCCTCTGCCTTATATATTTCCATCTACTGTGTCATCACAAAGGCCTGGTGAGAAGGTAAGAGGAACAGGTTGGGGGCAGAAGCATTCACAGCCCCTGAAATCACACCTAAAACGCTTCTCCATCTGTCATACTGTCTGATCCCCACAATGATTTCACTACAAGGTAGACCTGGGGATTTGAGATGTTTTGATTCTAGAGAGAAGGCCATTGCTTAAAGTTCAAATGTTGGTCACAATGAAACACTGACAGTGGGATTCAGTGGAGAGCATCCTGGGAGACAGGAGTCCTGAGTTCTAGCCTGATTATACTACCAAGTCTTGTCTGAACTTTGCTAATGCACTTAGCTTGACTGGTTTTTAACTTCCTTATCAGTTAAAAGACCTTTCCATTCTGTTGATTGTTTGCCTTGCTCTGTAGAAGCTTTTCCATTTGCCATAGTCTCACTTGTCTATTTTTGCTTTTATTGCCTGTGCTGTTGTTGTGATAGCCAAGAAATCATTGCCAAACTGATGTCAAGAAGATTTGCTCCTATGTTTTCTTCTAGGAGTTTTAAAGTTTCAGGTCTTATGTTTAAGCCTTTAATCCACTTTGAGTTGATTTTTGTGTTTGGCATTAGATAGGGGTCCTATTTCATTTTTTTTTTTTTTTTGGATGCGAACACCCAGTTTTTTCAACAGTATTTGTTGAAAAGATTGTCTTTGTCTCTGTGTCCTTGGCACCTTCATTGAAGTTCAGTTGGTCTCACATGTGAGAGTTTTTTTCTGGGCTTTCTATTCTGTTCCATTGCTCTATATGCCTGTTTTGCAACCTATGGAATGGGAGAAAATATTTGCAAACCATTTATCTGACAAGGGGTTAATATTCAATATATAAAAAAAATTCCTACAACTCAATAGCAAAATAACAACCTGACTAAAAATGAGCAAAGGACTTGAGTGATATTTCTCCGAAGAAGACATATATTCCTGCAGGCCTATGGAAAGGCGCTCAATATCACTAATCATCAAGGAAATGCAAATCAAACTTCAATAAGATATCACCTCACATTTATTAGGGTGACTATTATTTTAAAAATCCCTACAACAAAAGATAAGTGTTGGTGAGGATGATGTTAAGAAGGAAGAGGTTGGAACCCTAGTATATTGGTATTCTAATTCCAGTTTCTGGGAATGTAAAATGGCATAGCCACTATGGAAAAAGTAAGGATATTTCTTAAAAATATTAAAAATAGAACTATCATATGATCCAGAAATCTCACTTCTGGTATATATCCAAAAGATTTGAAATCAGTATATTGAAGAGATATCCGAACTCCCATGTTCATTGCAATATTATTCATAATAGCCAAGATATGGGAACAACACAAACATCCATTAACAGATGAATGAATAAAGAAACTGTGGTTTATATATACAATGGAACATTATTCAGCCTAAGAAACAGAAAAGAAAATTCTACCATTTGCAGTAGTAGATAAACCTAGAGGATATTATGCTAAATGAAATAAGCTAGCCACAGAAAGACAAATACTGCATAATTTCACTTATGTGAAGTACCTAAAGTAGTCAAGAGCAGAGAATAGAATAGTGGTTACCAGGAATTGGATGTGAGGGGTGGGGAATACGGAGTTGCTTTTCAGTGAGTAGAAAGTTTCAGTTATACATGATGAATGAATAAGTTCTAGAGATGTGCTGGTCAACATAATACTTATTGTTAATAATACGGTGTATGAACTTAAAAACTTAAGAGGGTAGATTTTATATGTGTTCTTATAATCCCTCCTCCAAAAAAATCCTCAGACATAAAAGTACACAAGAAAACTTGTAGAGGTGATGAATGTTTATTACCTTGATTATAATGATGGGATTATAAGTATATATATGCATATGTACAAGTTCCTCATATTGTATACATTAAGTGTGTGCTGGTTTTATTATATCAACTATACCTTGACAAAGCTGTTAACAAACAAACAAAGCAGACCTTGAAGCTAGACACTAGACAGTATCGATTGCCTGCCTAACAGCCATCTCAGCCTTCTTCCTGCTTGCTTGCCTCCAGGATAGCGATTGAAAAACTCAGGTCATCTCTTTCCCTGTCTTTCTTGAAGTGAAGGGTGGACAAAGCTGATCTAGTTCTGTCTAATGAGATAAAAAGTGGAAGTCTGGAGCACCTGGAAAAAACTGTTCATTTTTGGTAAAAGTACTAAAGTTCCAGAGGAGAAGCTGCTTTTCTACCCACTTTCTTCTTGCAGCTTGGGACATAACAGAGTAAGGATATGATTCCTGGAGCTGTAGCAGCCATATTGTGATCATTAGGTGAGATGAATTGACACAAGGAAGATAAGACCTTGAGGTTGCATAGCAGAGGGGTAGGGTCAGCTGGGTCCTTTAATGACATTATTGAGCTATTGATCCAACCTTGATACCACAACCTCAGTACTTCTTGTTCCAGAGATTATTAAATGCTGTAAAGACCTTTATTGTTTAAGCTATTCTAAGGCAGGAATATCCCTTGCAATCAAATATATCCTGATATGTTAACATCTTAGAATTCTGTAATATGTATATGATCCATTAACATGAAACTAAAGTCTCTGGGGATGGTAGTATGTGTGTGTATATGAAATTGTATCAAATTCTTGTCATGAAATTATTGGCTCCTACTATACTCCCTTATATTATTTAAGCTACAAACTCTATTTGGGGGGAAAGTTTGGGACAACAATGCTGAGCTCATCATTGGCTTCCCAACACCTGAGCACTCCACCTGTCAGTGGTGTCATAGCTGGCCAGGTGCTTGTCCAAGTCCTTTCAGTTCTTTGTTCACCCCATATCCAGTCCGTTCCCAGTCCCTGTCTGATCTGCCTTCAACTTTCTCTCCAGCTGGATCCTTTCTGTTGATTCTCACTGCCTTGACTTTGGGTTACTTCTTCTCACAGGTGGATAAGGAGTGGTTCTCCTGATTCCAAACTCTGCCTGAGGGTTGACTACTCACTCTGTGGCTAGAGGTATCTTTTTAAAATACAATAGTGATCTTGTCACTTCCCTGCTTAGTCTCTATGGCTCTCATTGTTAGTAGAAGGAAGTCCACATATCTGTATAGGACTGACAAAACGCCCCCATCCTAGGTCCTGCCCATATCCCCAGTCTTGTTTCTCCTGTTCCCCTCCTTATAGTCTCCTATAGTAAACTGGAATTACTCTTTGTTTCCTGACAGTGGCCTGTGAGTTCTCACTTCTTGGCCTTTGCAAATTCTGTTTCTTCTGCCATTTGCCTTGCAGTCTTTTCACCTGGATACCTTGTATGCTTTCTTTAGTACAGATTTTACTTTTTCTGGGAGGCTCCTACCCCATTCTGTGGTACCAAGTAGGGTGACCTTGTTCCAGCCTGCTATCCATAGCCCCTGAGTTGTGCATTGTAGTTACCTGTGCACCTGCATTTCTACCTCACTGGCCTGTGAGCTCCTGAAGGTCAGTGGCCATGTCTTATTCATACACATACCTCTAGCATTGTGGAAAGCTAGTTAAGTCTCTGTGATTGCAAGTAGCAAAATCCCATCTCAAGCTAGCTTAGAAAAATGGGGAACTTTCTGAACCATGAGGCATATTGCACAAAATCAAATGAATATTAGAATAATCAAATCCAGCAGGTAGAGCAGAGATACAAAAGACCTCAGAAACACCTGGAATTAGGAGTCCAGCTGCCTCCAATATTTATTCTTTTTATCCGTCTCTGTTTTTCTCTCATCCTGTGTCGTTTTTGCTTCTGTGTGAATACTTCATTATATTTCCTTGCTTCCTCGACATGGTGAGAAACACCATCATACTCAAAATTTCCAGACCTCTTGTCACAGAACATTTGCCCATGGAGAGGGACTGGCTTCCTTAGTTCCTGCTTGGAGCAGGGCAGGTTTTCCCTTGGCCAGGATGAGTGGGGTCACATAAGCACACACAGCTTCTACTGGCACTGGGAGGGGAAGACAAGTGTCTCCAGAGGAGAGTGAATTCCCAGGTGGGCTGGTGGGGAGACCAGCAGACATAACAAAAGGTGTCGGCTGCATCTTAGATGGTCACTCGGAGGAAGGACCCAGCAGCTGGCACCAAGCAGACTCCAATCAACAGAACCATCTGGTGAGGTGCAGCCTCTCCCATTGGGGAAGGGGTGGAGGGGTGGGGGTTAGGGATACCAAAATGTGAACATCTTGTCCTTACCCTCCACCAACTTTCTCAACCCTACTCCTCTCACTCTCTGCCTGGCTTCCTGTGAGCTTTGGGGGCCCTTAGAGCAGGGGCGAAGGGCCAAGACCCAGGGAGCCAGAACCCCAAGAGATATGCTCTGAGGAAGAGCAAAGTAGGGAGAAAGAGTAAACAGGAAGTGGAAGAGAAATGGGGGAGACAGGCAAAGGGAAGAGGGAGTCAGAAAAATTGGGAGAATAAAGGAAGAGGGGAAGAAAAGTAGGTGAATGTGGAAGGACACAGAGAGGCGAGGAGAAGAGAAAGAAGTGGAGAAAGGGAGAAAAGGGAGGAAAAGATCTTCCTTGATCCTCTTGAGCTCCTCTGTGTGTGTGTGTGTGTGTGGCATACTTTCCTCATTCCCTGAGAGCTTTCCCAGGAAGACACAGTCAGCCCCAGCTCCCAGAGGACTAGGAGAGGCTACGGAAGCACTGAAGCTCACCAGGGTCCTCAGTTTGCTTCGACCTTGCTGAACTTTGTCTAGGTCCCTGCCTACCAAGCCCCTGTTCACCCCAGGCCTTTACCAGTCTGTCTTCTCTGTCCATGACATTTTTTCTTTGCTTCTTCTCTGCTCAGCCCTCAGGTCCCATTTCCTTTGGGAAGCCTTTCTTGTGGCCCCAAGACTGTGTGAGCCACTATCTTCTGTGTCTCCATCCTGGCATATTTACCTGTCAGCCCACCTCACCTTGTCATGAGGGTCTTGAGAACAGAGCCCATGTCTTTACTATTTATCTCTTTAATCTGAACATCCAGTACAGGGCCTGGCACATATCGGACATCCCAAAACAGTTTTTTTTAAAAAAATTTATGAATAAATAGATGAGTAATGAGTAAGAGTCTTGATTTAAATGGATGTATAGCAGCTAGTTTTTGCTGAGCACTTACTATGTGCCAAGTGCTTTATCTTATTTTGTTTTTACCACCACAATGGTGGCTAAGAATTAGCAAAGTCAGAACTTGAGCCCAGGTCTTCTCAGTGTGCCCTGCTCTTCCCATGATGTTACCTTGTAAGATGGAGAGTGAGAAGAGAAAAAAGGGGGAGATAAAAATGGAAAAACAAGGTACCATCTGAATTAAGGAGGAGGAAAGAGGAGGGTGGATGGGAAGTAAACGGGAAGAGACAATCACAGAAGGAAGTGGAGGACTGGAGGGCTTCCATAGGCCCAACCTGTAGCCCTCTGAACAGTGAACACCCTTGACTCTCTTTCCCCCAGATCCTTCCCCCTCAGGAGTTGGGGGAAGGGACTTGTGGTCTCCTAGGCTAAGCTCTATGGGTCTTCTTCCCCATAGCAACTTCAGGTACATGTCTGGGTAAATGCTTGCTAGGCCTGAGCTGGTGGGTTCTGGAGGGAGCCACTGGAGGAGGTATGGGCAGTGGGGTGTGGGGTGTGGACACTCTCAGCAGTCTTAGCAGTGCTCCCTATGGGCTGGACAAGCATGCTTCCCTGGGGAATGGCTGACATTTTTCCTCTACCTAAGTGACAGCTGGGAAAGGATTCTCGTGTTTCCTCCCTCAACTGCTTTTGGAGAATGTGTACCTCATCTTGTTAACCTCATCATATGATTAGTGCTAAAATTAAAACAGAGTAGTCCCAGTGTCCCACTGACATCTCAAGTCCTGCATATCAGGAGTCTCCCTCCACGTGTTTTAGTTGGGGTGCCCTCTCTGTAAGAGTGAGGAAAATTTGGCTGTATATGGGAATGGAGAAGACCTTGGATTTTAGAGAAAGCTACAAGGTCATCCATCACAACACCAGTCCATGGACCTGAGGAACCCTCTGCCTGCTACCCACCCACTAGAAGAGTGTATCCTAAATAGGGCACCCTGTGGGAATTACCCAGGGTTCTTGAAACCTAACACTTGTCACGAAGAGGAGGTTCTTGTTTGTTTATGGTTAACTTGAATCCATATGGCTGGCCTTTTGTCAATCTCCTTTCCTTTTTCTCTCCCTGATATTGAGGAGAATTATTAGTCTATAAATATCACCATAAATTAGATTTTTTTCACATAAGTATGATTATAATTTTGAACCTGGGGTTGATATACACACCAAAAGTGTTCATTGTCTTAGTAGAAGAAAGGTCCAGCAAATTATCTGGAAATCTATAAAGAGCAGGGACCTGTGGAAAGTCTACATGGGAAGGGAGCTGAAGCAATTTTTAGGGCTGTCCCTTTCAGAAAGGACAGGAGTAGCTCTCTGTCACATTGCTCATGGCTGCCACATTTCTCAACAAACCAACTGGTATCTTTGTGCTGCATTAGTAGTGTTGTAGCATCTGGTCCCCATGCCTTCTATCACATCTCTCCCCAGTGGTAGAATTCTGCGTGGGGAGAGGACTGTTGACTGTTCATGCCAAGATGAGGGTCAAGACTGGAGGAGGGGAGATGCAAGGAAAAGTAGGTAGAAAACCAAATCTGAAGGATTGTATAAGTAGGGTAGATTCAGATGATACAAGAGAGTTCCATGTGTGAGTCATCCAGCATTCCCCCACCAACCCTGCTGTCCCAGGATTCTCTTTGGAGGGATCATCAGCCATGTGTCATCAGTTCTCTATCAGTTATCTGCTATGGGAAGGGGTGGCATAAATGAGACTTAACAATCATTCATTCATTCATTCATTCATTCATGTCATATCACTTACTGACACTGGTCTTACCAGGCTGGCTCAGGTGCTGGGGTCTCCACAATGAACAGGATTCCAGTCCTCAACTCCAGAGGCAGAGACAGACAAATTAACAGATGGTTATAGCATATTGTGGGAGGCCAATAGTGGAGCAAATACTGAGTACAAGTTTGAGCTGAAGAAAGGAATATGGAGTGGAGAGGAGGGAGCTAGGAGGAGACAGCTACCTGAAAGAGGTGCTGTTTGAGTTGAGTCTTGAAGACAAAGCTAAGGGTAAGTGAGGAGTGTGCTAGGCAGCATGAAAAGCAAGAGTTAGGGTCCCAAGCCACACTGGTTGATTTGAGTCTTGGTTTCAGCATATTCTCTCCATGTGACTTTGGGCAAGTGCCTCTTTTGTGCCTCAATCTCCTCAACTGTCAAACGTGCAATATTAATATATAATATTATGAATAATGTCCATTTTTTAGGGTTATATAAGCATTAAATGAGTTAACAGAATAATATGTTTGGACATGTCTTTTGCTATTTTGCTTACTATTATTGGTCATGGAATGGTGTGGCCAGTTTGGGGAATTGAAGCTGTTCCATACAGCAACAGTGTGGGCTGGAACAGGATTGCAGTGAGAGATAGGGCTGAAGAAGAAGCAATATGATGGAGCTGCCCTTATTCCTGTAGAGAGGCTGAGGAACCAGCAAAGAGGTTTTTTTTTTAAAGATTTTATTTATTTATTTTTAGAGAGAGGGGAAGGGAGGCAGAGAGGGAGAGAGAGGGAGAGAAACATTGGTTTGCAAGAGATACATTGATCAGTTGCCTCCCTTATGCTCCCAACTGGGAACCTGGTCCATAACCCAGGCATGTACCCTGACTGGGAATTGAACCAGTGAACTTTTGGTTTGCAGGCTGGCACTCAATCCATTGAGCTACACCAGCCAGGGCAGAGAAGAGTTTTAATTGAAAGCCTGAAATCAGATTTATAAGCAAGACAAGGACTTTCTCCTTAAGGAAATTATAAATCTAGAAAATAAAAACCAATAGTACAAAACATTAGATAGTAAGTGGAAAGCGAATCAGGTCCAAGGAACTTTACAGTTCCGAGGCAGGCAAAATCAGAGGCTGCTTAAAGGATGAGGCTTCATGGCAGGGGGGATTTGAGTTGGGAGTGGGGGACAAATTGGATTATTTAATAGTAAGAATACTCTTGTCAGGCAAGTACATTCTGCTTTATGAATCACTCTCACTTAGCTGGTCTCAATGAATACAGAGCAGTTCTGCAGGTTACACAGAGAAGGGGGATTATCCCCATTGTACAGGTGAAAATAACAAAGGCATCCTGGTCCAAGGTCACTGACTAGGCACTGAGAGAAGTAGCACTGAAATAAGGCTTCACCCTTGCCTCTGACTCCTTGCCCCTCCCTGAGAAATGGGGATTGGTTCACAGGGCAGGCAGGCCACAGGACACAGAGTGCAGGGTGACTGTGGGGCTGAGGCCACCATTAAGGTCAGAGGAAATTTCAACCTGGAAAACTCTGGATTAGAGTGTTTGTGTATAAGGAGTAGGGTCTGGGAAGGAAGCAGGAATCATTAGAGAGGGGTGAATCCTAGAAAATTATTTATTATCAGGATGAATTAGCCACATGATTTGGAGGAGAGAACTGAGGAAGAGAAATTGAGTAGCAGCTGAGGGAATGTAGTGCACCAGGCTTTTTTCTGCTCCAGTCTGAGCTTTTCCTTCATGGGAGAAATGGAAAGAGAATGGAGGGTTGTCCCCTGAGAAAGGAGGATGTGGGCCAGACCTACTCAGTGTGGCTTGTAGATGGGCCCAGCACCATGAGTCCAATGCAGAAATGGATAGCATGTGTCTGGAAATAGAAGGCAATTTCATAGTGCTATGGCATCCACACTTGTGTTCAGTGGGCTCATCTATTGAATTGGACATTGGCCAGTTTGAGTATGGTTGAATTCTGTGTTAACTCACTTGGTCCATTTGGGCTATAACAGAATACCATAGACTGGGTAGGTTGTAAAAACAGAAATTTATTTCTCACAGTTCTGGAGGATAAGTCCAAAATCAAGGCATCAGATTTGGCATCTTGTGAGAACCCACTTTCCTGGTTCATAGATGGCTGTCTTCTCACTGTGTCCTCAGATGGTGAAAGTGGCAAGGGAACTTTCTAGGTCCCTAAAAGGGCACCAGTCCTATTCATGAAGACTTCACACTCATGCTAATTAAGTTTCAAGGACTCTGAATATCATCACAATGGGCACCAGGATTTAACATATGAATTTTGAGGGGGTCACAAATATTCAGTCTATAGCAGCTACTGAGTTGCATGTGGCCTGAGCTGTGTGCTTGTCATACCCTGCAAGGGTATGTGGGCCCTTTACCACAGGTGGTTGGGAGGGTTTAGGACTATAGGATTATTGCGGGCTAGGCTGAGTCCGGTTATTCCAATATGTTGCTAAGGGAACTGAAGTAAGTGTTATTGGAAATCTTGTGTTTATTTTCATTTGTTGTAATGAGAGATGATTGACTGAATTGATAAATCACAGGTTGTAAACTGGGCACCCACTGGCCAACTGTGGCTCTTAGACCTTTTTGCTTGGCCGGTACGTGTTGGTTCTCACAGTGTTTGGAAGTTTGAATCAGATGTCAACTAATTTTACATAAAAATTAGATGATGGCTGTCTTGAAAAATCAGTTTACTTGACAAACACAAGCCATGTTCCTGCTATTCCACAAGTGGCTAATGGTAAGCAGTATCTGCCTCTCTCAATGGGGACATATGCCCTTCAAATGGCCTCTGTTCCTACTGTGCTCAGGCTTAATCTGTTTTGCTAATTTACTGTACATGGCCAGCCTGACCTCCACAGGCTTTCTGACATGCCAGATTTAAGCCAATGCAGATTTATTCACCAAAAACTTAATCGGGTGTTTATTATATGTCATGTGCTGGGTAAGTATTTGAAAATCAGGAACATATTATGTTCTATGGAGGGTGAAACAAAAAGATATTTTTAAATACATGATCTCTCTTGTAATCTTGCAAAGAACATTCAGCCTCATCTAGAGGCAGATTGAAGACATAAGATGTAGCAAGAGTACCAAGCAAGAACTTAATATAGTTGGTGAGTATCAGATACTTCAGAGAAAGGAGCAATTAGTAATGCACATTATTTATACTCATATAACACACTACAACTTTTCAGAGCCTGTTCATACATAGTGTTTGCTTTGCCAAACCTGATGAGATAGATAGGGCAAGAATTAGTCCTTTTGCTTTAATATGGAAAGTACGGAGGCCAAGAAGTGACTTGGCCAGGTCTCCCATCCAGGCTGAAAATCCCAGCCAGGCCTCTGCATTCCAATCCAGTGGTTTGCAGGCAAGGTCTGCAAGGACAAGCTAGGTGCCTGGGGTAGATTCTACTGCAGGCAAGGAAGGTGCACGTGGTCTGGACACTCTGGTTGAATGATGATTTCAAGATGGAGGAATTATCTTGCCAATAATAATTTATCAAAGAGGGAATAAGTTCAGAAATAGACACACCCAAACTGTGTCATCACCTGGGGAATGAGTTCACATTTTCAATGAAGGGCACGCCTTATAGTTTGAGAGAAGCCACTTGGCCTGGCCCATTTCCTGCAATGTGAAGTTGTAGGTGTTTTTGATGATTTGGGCCTGAGTCTTTTCTGGAGACATCTCAGGTTCCTAAACTACAGAGATATATTGTGGAGTGGACACAATATATATTGAATACCTAGGAAGATACAGAAAGACTTGGCAGTGAGCCATGTCTCTAAGGAAGCCATCTTTTCTGTTAGCCCCAGTTTTCCAACTTAACTTTTTAACACTCCACTCTGCCTTTTTCAGTCCAGCCTGGAAATATCCACCAGGCTGTTGCTTCCTTTTGGGGAGACAGGACAGAATGATAGAAGGAAACTTCCAAGACATTTTTCCCACCTTACAGGAAGCATAGTCTAACATCTGTATAGTCAAAATGTCAGAGCATGAATGGAAAAGCATAGAAAATGATCCACTTAGTAAAAGAGATCATTTCTTAAGTGCCAACTTACATGACTACAGTCAGGTACTATGCTGGTGTGTGTGTGTGCACGTGGGTGTGTGTGTGATCAAAATTCAATTTCAAATAAATTCATTGAGGATGATGTTGATATCCCCATTTTATAGTCGAGGAAATGAAACTTTAGAAACATTAAATATCTTGCCCAAGGATAGACACCGGGATTGAATACAGAGTTGTCTGACTCCAAAACCCGTATATCCTACCCACCACTCTCCATATCATGCTGTGCACCCTAACTGACAATGGAGGTTCAAGGACATGTGTCCCTTGACTACTGCTGTCTTTCACTAAGGTAACACTTGGTTGGAAAGATAGGCATGAGTCATTGGCCAATAAACAGATATGCAACAAATTACATTTTCACATGTGTAGCCCTTATGTTTGTTTGAAGTGGCCTGTAGGATTGAAGATGAGCATGAAAAGGACATAATTACAAGTTATCTGAATAAAATCTGCAACAAATTACCTATAAAACTATAACTATCCAAACAGGATGACATTTACTTTATTAGTTCATGACTCTCTTTCTTTAAAGTTTGCTAAAAAGAGAGCAAAGTAATTACAGTTCTTCTCTGGTTCATTAAACATGACATACATGCTAATATGAAAGTAACTCTTGTCCTTTGTTACTCCATCGTCTGGTTTACAGTAATTTGGAAGGTAACAGACACAATCATTTCAGAGCTGCTAGTCTGAACTTTTCTATTCTAAAAATAGAATCTTGGATCTCCTTTACTTCAATCAAAAATTCATATTTCCTCTCTGTTTCAACTTTCATGTAGACCTGAAATGATGTTGCAGCTATTACAGCCTCATTTTTTCCTTCTTTTACATTAGAAAACACATGTTGCCACAATTCAGAAAAAAAAAAACACCTGCTAAGATTTGCTTTAAAGCAATTATGTGGTTAGTGATCTGTCAGATGGAGTTTTTTTACCCTTTGAATGAAATAATGTTAGACATGACTAAAACACACACACAAAAAAATTTAGAACATCAATAAAATATGCCACTTGTCAAGTCTTAAGGAAGACTGTTCAATTTAAAGCAGCAATTATTTGAAAATGGGTCACAATCACATTTATCAAAAATTAGTATTTTGCAATTACAATTACTATTTAGTAATAATTATTCTAAATTATTTTTAAAATTTATATGAATGAAAGAATTAGAAACAAAATATAATAAAAACAACACACATTTATCATTCATACTATGTGATAAGCATTATCCTAAATACTTTGCAGGTACTAACTAGATTATTTCTTTCAACGGCCCTGTGAGAGAACACTTTTTACAGATGTGGGAAGAGAGGTACCCAGAAGTTAAGAAATTTCCCCAAGATTAAACAGTTATGAAGTTCTAGATATGTGGTTTTCTTCAGATCATGCTGTTGGAATATTCTGTGGGCATTCTATTGATTATTCTAAGGAAATAATCAATTCTTGGTTAAAGGAGATAAAGAATAGATTCTCAATAAAAAACAAATGGTAAAACAAGCCTTACCCTGGAACCCTACCTCAGCCCAGGACAGAATTGTCCATTAACTTTGGAATAGGTTAACGGACCATTGGTAAGCCCCATGAACCCAGAGGGCCATGAGATCGGGTGGACAATAAGAAGCTATTAGTCCACTGCCCTATGTCTACAAAGTAGTAAAAGCTTGAGTGGCCCTCGCAACCTGGCCCTGTGCCCTGGGTTTCTCTCACTAAGCTGAAGTTCTATACCAACCCCCATCTTATCTAACTTTGTGGATTTTTGCTCATGTGTTACGTTCTCTAGAGAGGCAGTGTGGCTCATTGCTTCAAACATGCCTTGAAGAAGACACGCCAGAGTCTGAGTTCTAGTGCTGCCACTTACTAGCCTCTGGGTAACTTTAAAAACATTATTTCAGGGCTTTGTACCTCATTTTGTTCATCTGGAAAATGGAGATTTTCAGGGTGTTTGCAAAATCACATGTACATCAAGCACTGGACACAGGGCATGTGCTAGAGGGTCGGTTTCTCTCCCTCCCTTCCTGTCTTAAAAGTCATTTCTCTCTGGGCCTCAGATTCTCATTGAAGAAAAGAGAAGCTAGATTGTTGATATACCTTTATTTTCAAAACCATGATTACTAAATAATTAAGATACCTACAGGTCAGTTTGTATTCCAAACACCCAAAGACACAATTGCAGTCATTGAGATGTTTCTTGCTAGATAGTTGAATAACTAATTTAACACGTATATACTGAGTGGGTCCAAAGACAAGATAGACAAACTCATTTTACACTTTTGGAACTTACAGCCCAAATAGGAAGAGAGATAGACAGACAGGCAGCAAATTTAGATTAACCCAGTACCTGCCAGAATAGAGGTCTTTCCTGAGTGTAACCAGCACACAGAAGAAACAATCAGAATTCATTCGATTCCCTCCACTGCTGTACATACCCATGTGTCCTTGGTCCTACCTGCCCGGAGGCTCACAACTCAGCTGGGACCCTTATCTCACTCCAAACCACAGCATCTTCCCCGCAACCCTGAAGGACCTTACTACTTGGAACAACAGGTCACTGTAGACTCGATGAGGACAGCAAGCTGAATGAGTTTGGACAGATTTCCTCAAAGAGTGTGAAACAACATATGAGTACTAAAGGCAATCTATAGGAAATTAATGAAGTTATCAAAATTGACGACGTGGAATGATACCAAATCTGGGGATGCCAGATAGACAGCAGCCTTGTCACAGATTATAGCTGGATGGGTAAAACCATGTTCTTGTCCTTATTGGGTCAGTCCAAATTAGCTTCCAGAAGTTAGTTCCATGTGTGTGGTGCAGCCAGCCATCTGTGGAAGGTGCTCTCTGCTCCCACTTTCTGTGCCCTTCTCTCCTTCTTCCTGCTTGAGTCTTAGCAATGCATGTAATACTCAAGGACCCCTTAAGAACTAGAGACTTCCTGGTCCATGCTTCCCACCTTTCTGAGCCATAGAGTTACTGACAGACACAATTGTTGGTAAATAGGGCTGAAGCAATAATGATAGCTACTACCACTATGTCCCCTCTGCCTGGTTGAGATCAGGGAGGTTAAGGAATTTGCCTAAAGTTTACAAAGTTGGAAGGGTGGAGTTTGAAGCTCTATCATCATTCATTTGTTGAATAAATACAAAGCAAGTGTGACAATGTTCCACATACTGGGTAGGTGAAGAACAAAGAAGCTTTAACGGTCATAGGCTCATAATACTTACCATCTATGTGAAGTAACAGATTGATGGTAAGTATTACAGTAGGGACAAACACAGGTTTCAGCATCAGCAGCAGCACAGAGGCAGGAAATTCCAAGAAGTTTTCCTGGAGGAGGTGCCATGGAAGTTTAGTTGTAGAGAACGAATAGGAGTTTTTCAGGTGGGGGGAAGGGCATCCTGGGTAGAAGGGAAGACAACTACAGGTAGCAAAAGTTCATGCAGTGTGGGTGGACTGGGGCTGGAGAGGTGGGTAAGGCCAGATGTCATTCAAGATATGTGGAGACATATGAGGAGTTTGAACAGAAAAGAAAGACCCATCAGATGGTTTTAAAGCACCTCCCTTATTTCTTCCTTCATGAAGGCATTTCCTTCTTTTTTAAGTGCTCCAGTGATCTATTTCTATGTAACCAACCATGCCAAAACTTAGTAGAGGAAAAAAGCCATCCTTTCACACACATATCTGGATACTGTGGTCAAGAATTCAGAAAGGGTTCAGTGGGGAGAGCTTAGCTCTTTCCAATGACTAACCTGGAGCCACTGGCTGGAGGAGGCAAATAGAGATGGCTTCTTCACTCCTGAGACTGGCACTGGTGTGGGGTGGCTGATGGATGGCCCCACTGGGACTTCTGATCAGAATGCCCACTTAAGGCCCTCCAACATGGTGGTCTTTGAGCCATTAGACTTTTTACATAGTGACTCTCATCTTTAACAAGGGGTGGCCTAGCAAACAAAGAAGATTCTGTGAGGACTTTTCTGACTCAACCTTGAAAATCAGTGTCACTTCCACCATATACCATCCTCGAGCCAGTCACAGGCTCAGCAGGGCTCAAGAGGAAGGCATTAGGTGTGTCTCCTTGGAGAGGTGTCAAAGATGGGACAGCCTCAATGTTTCTGAAGTTTCATTTGTTGCTGTGTTTTAAATCTGCTATGCTTAGTACAACACCTGAGTCCTGAGAGATAGGAAGAGCTGGTACCACTGTGGAACAGGGGTCTCTGTCCACCTGCCATCCCTCTTTGACTTCCTCTCCCCCTTAAAGGCATTTTCTAAGTCCCATCTCAGAATTCTGGAGAATCTGAGTAGAAAGATTTCCAGTTCACTCTCTTAAAAGTGTTGTTTGCCTTTAATATGGATTTGTATGGGGTGTGCAAATCCAGGCATCTTGAGAAGCCTGAAGGGCTTCATCAGGACTGTCCCTTCAATTCATGCCACTCAGGCCAGGCCACATAAATGAGGCCAGTTCTGTACCACCTGTTCTCCAACCATTAAGTTTCTAATGTCAGGTTTTAGTTTTTCCCCTCTAATGCTACAGTATCTCCCCCTCTCATTTCTCCACTCCTTTGCTAATGTAGCCATGTGACTACACAGAAATAAAGTTCCCCTGGGGACCAGACGTGAGGGCTACAAAGTGAGAGGTTGTCTTGAGAATGGAGGTGTGGTCACTCCAGCCATTGCCAGGAGGCCAGACTGGGCAGACAGTGAGAGGCAGGAGGCATGTCTCTCACGCCATGTTCTCTCCTAGGCACAGCTTCTCCTTCCCTATGAGCTACCTCAGGCCTGCCCTTTCCCTTTCATTCCCTAGAATTTGGAGTGCGGGAATGCTCCTAGTGTATTTGTCTACACCAGGCCCTGGGAGGTGGCTTTGGCCGGCCTCACAGGCCTGGCTATGACTGCTGGTGATGGCTCTTTCTACCCCAGGTCTCTTCTACCAGCCTGCTGTACAAGAAGAAAACTTGCAGTGTTAGGGTATTAGCAGGCAATGAATGACACCCTCAGATTGGGATCATTTGGGGTGAGTTTAATTAAAGGACTATTTGAAAAGTGTGGGCAGGGGGTAGGGAAGCCACAAGAGTAAGGAGTCCTCACCAGAACACGAAGGGAGAAGGCTATGTGGCCCAGAAGGAGCTGCAGTGTCCTCTCTGGGGTGCAGTTAATTTGTGGGGTCCCCAGAGGGAGGGAAGCTCAGAGAAATGGGTATCTCAGTCTTACTCTCTTGCTTTTATCAGGCTGGTCCTTGGTCCACCCAACTTGGAGCCATGCACAGGGGAAGCCAGTTTCAGGTCAGCCTCAGGTACACAGAACAGTGTTGAAGGTAGAAAAGTGTTGATCTGGTAGGGGCAGAGGGAAGGAAGATACCTGGTTTGCTCACATATATACTATGCAACAGGACTGTTCACCTTTGCTAGGTGGGGGCACCTCTGCCAGTTAAGGATGGGCCTCCATTTCCAGGTGGGTTCTGCAGGGCTGTAATGCACATGGGCCAGCTAGGAGCAGGTGAATGGCAGTATGGTGCTCCCACCAAGCCCTCTGGCTCTCAGCCCAGGGGATGCCCCACAGCTGCCTCCCTGAAACATTTCCGACACTCATCAGTCATAACAAGCCTCCTGCACTAACTTGCTTTCCCAAATGCATGATTTCTTATTGCCAAGTGTAATTAACATGATACATTGACTTAGGGCAGAGCTAACAAGCACATATTAATTTTAAAAAGTCAGGTTCTTTCACTGGAAATGAGCTGCTGATGAACACTTACCATAGGAGTTTAAAAGTGCAGGAAAAGGAGTGGGTAATTATGGGTTGGCACCCCTGGAAGGTCTGTGTTTCTGCTGCCCGGAAACGCTCTGACAATGACTGATTGGCCCCGCCTCTTAGAGGGGGCGCTCAAGTTGCCCCAGCTCTGCCTCCCTGATGCCCAGTCTCCCCTTCTCCCAGGGAGCCTCTTGGTTCAGCCTGTCTCTCAATGCAGTTATCTCAGATCAGAATTTGTACCTGAGTTGTGCATTGCCTAATTGCTTCCCCTGACTTGTATATTTACACCCCTCTCCCAAAGAAACCATCTTTGTAGTAGGTCAGTGGGCAGCCCTGGGCAAATGAAAGGGAACAAAACAAAGATACTCAGATCCTTGTCTGCCTTTCATTCAGGGCCTCCCTGACAGTTGGAATTTCCTTTAGAACTCTGGTTGCATGAGCCAGATGTTTCAGCAAATTCCCCTATCTCCTCTCCCAAGGGGGAGGGTAACTTCTCTGTACACCTTTGTGTGCTAGGGTTAAGCACCAGGAAGACAACTTTTCCCCATCATTCTTGGTGTGGGGATGGCTATTTTGTTGTAGGGGAACAACCTTCTTCTGGTGTATATACCCTCTTTTTGAGCAGCTGCCTCCTCTCTCTACTGAGGAGACCACAGGAGAGGCAGGACTGGGTGAGGAACCCTTTATGTTGGATAACAGTGAGGAAGATTGGGTTCAAATTCCATTCTGCTTCTTTTCAGCTACTGAACTCTGGACAAGTCACTCCATCTTGTAAAATGTCACTTTCTTTCTTTCTTTTTTAAAATTACTTTATTGTTGTTCAATTACAGTTGTCTGCATCCTCTCCTCTCCCCTCCCCCCACCCCCTCCAAACCCACCTCCCTCCCCTGCCTCCAATGGTTCTGTCCATGTGTCCTCTAGAGTAGTTCCTGAAAACCCTTCTCCCCATAGTCCCTTCCCCCTCCCCTCTGGCTATTGTTAGATTGTTCTTAATTTCAATGTCTCTGGTTATGTTTTTCTTGCTTTTCTTTTTTGTTGGTTATGTTCCAGTAAAGGTGAGATCATATGGTATTTGTCCCTCACTGCCTGGCTTTAAAATGCCAGTTTCTTAACTGCCACTTTGGGGGTGATGACCCCCATCTCTCAGGTAGGCTGTGTGATTCAATGCTCAGCACACACAGAGAGCTTCATACTGTGCCTGCTCTGTGGAAGGCCCCAGGGAAACGCTGGTTTCCTTCCTGACTTGCCGCACTCCCTGTACTCTTAAGCATGCCAGGAGCTGCTGGGGCGGTCGTCAAGTCTGTATTTCTTGGGGGACATGAGGAAACCACCACATACCTCCGTTTAAAAACTTATTTTGTGGTTTCCTTGGTTATTTATAGATCGCTGACTTTCTCTTCCCCATTGCTTTTCTCTTCACTTCATTCCCAATCCATTTCCCCATTTTTTTTTCATCTTTCCTTACAGACCAGTCTCCCTAAAGGATCTTGGATGCTTGTGAGGGGCCTTATTTCAATATCTGTGGTATTGAGATGATCCTTTTTATGTTGATAGGGTTTCCTGGCTGAATTCCTTTAGGCTCTTTCCCCACTGGACCAAGTTCCCACTCCAGTATAAGGAAGACTCTCTCTACTCCACCTCTCCCCTCCATCCTCACTCCACAAGACGCTTTGTGTCTTATGCCCCGATGAGGCCAGGTCTGATGACTGAGCCTTGCATCTTCCCAGCACGATTTCTGATTATGGGTTTCTGGCTGAATTTTTTCTTGTTACCAAATTTGACTCCTTCTCTACTTTCTTTGGGCCCTACTACTTAACTGGGCTGCTCTGTTCCACTCTGCTATACTCACAACTGCTCTTTATTTAATGCCTCCTAATAGAATTAGTTAAACAACTTAACCACATCTTCCAAGAACTTTCAGGACTGTTTCTCTGTCTAAGGCCTCCCTCCTTAGG
>PVJI01020021.1:0-29839 GCA_004026765.1 Micronycteris hirsuta
GCAGGGAAGGGAGGTGGAATTGGAGGGGGTGGGCGAGGGGAGGGGAGAGGATGCAGACAACTGTAATTGAACAACAATAAAGAAAAAAAAAGAATCTAACCCTGAAATCTTTTTTTTTAAAGATTTTATTTATTTTTAGAGAGAGGGGAAGGGAGGGAGACAGAGAGGGAGAGAAACAGCACTGTATGGTTGCCTCTCACATGGCCCTCAGTGGGGACCTGGCCCGCAACCCAGACATGTGCCCTGACTGGGAATCGAACTTGGACCCTCTGGTTCCCAGTCCGCGCTCAATCCACTGAGCGCTCAATCCCGCGCTCACGCCAGCCAGGGTTTACCCTTAAATAGTTTTAATACAACATCTATTTAGCCTCAAGTACAGTTTAAGTTGAAAAACACATTATTGGTTTCTGTCTAGATGATCAATATATTGTGAATATGGGATATTGCAGCCCCTTTTCTGTTATTTTACTTTTGTCTATTTCTACCTTCCAGTCTCTTAATACTTAATGTATTTAGGTGTTCCAATGTTGGATGCATATATTTTTATGATTGTTATATCTTCTTGATTAATTGACTTCTTATCATCATATAATGACCATTTTTATCTCTTGTTACCATTTTTGGCTTAAAATATGTTTAGTCTCACCCTGTTCTATTTTGGTTTCTACTTATATTATTAATCTTTTTCCATCTCTACTTTAAGTCTTTATGTGTCCTTAAAGCTGAAATGAGTGTATTTTATATTTTCATTAGCACATATTTATACTTTTGCTATATGTATATTTCATTTATATCAAACAGCAGAAAAAAAAGTGTTTCTTTATATGAATTTCTTTCTCTATCTAGTGCCCTTTCATTCCAGCTTGAAATACTCCCTTTAGTATTACTTAGAGGGTAGTTCTCCTACCAAAAAATTTTCTCAGTTTTTGTTTTTCTGGAAATATCTTAATGTTTTCATTTTTGAAATAAGAGTTTTTTAGATATCAAATTCTTGATTGATGTTCTTTTTAAAGAATTTTGAGTATGTTATTATAAAATTTCAGTGTCTCTTTTCTCATAATTTCTATTCTTTATCTCTTAGGTGAGACATTGCTCTCATATTTCCTTTTAGCTCTTTAGACAATTTTTTTTGTTCCTAGAACATATTTAAAATAGCTAATTTATAGTTTATATCTAACAATTCCAATATCTGTAGCTTCTTAAGGACAGTTTTATCAACGGCTTTGTTTCCTATGTATGTCATACATTCTTGTTTCTTTGCATGTCTTATAATATTTATTTATGACTGTACATTTTATATAATATAGCAACAATGAAAACCATGTTTTCTGCTTCTGTTGTGAGTTTTTACTAGGAATATTATAAGTTTTATAGAAGCATTGTAATAGGAACAAGCCCAGAGGGCATGCTGTTACCCCTGGCCAAATGTTAGTGAAATTTGCCCTACTTGTAAAAATGTAACCTGTAGCTAACCCTTTGTAGTTTCTTTGTATCCTGCAATGCCTAACCAGTTGCTTGTGTGCCTTTGATTTGTAGTTTGCTTTCCAATCTTGTGTCTGGCAGGAAGAGTAGCCTCCTCTCCACTAGGTCGTTATCTAGGAATGCAGATGTAGGGACTGCTGTCTGGAGATGGCTCTGTTTGCTCATCTCAAGTGATATACGCCCCTCTGCATTTCCAGGGAACTTTGAACCTTTATCATTTTCCCTATAACAAGCTTTGTAGGGCTTGCTTGTAATTGACCCCCAAATACTATGTATCTCTAGAATGTATAAAAACTAGCTCTGGTCTTTGTCTCATTGCTCAGAATTTGGGGATTTCCCTCTGAGACCGTGCACGAATAAATGGTCATTTTCCGTCACAAATTTGGTACGTGTGAGTCTTTCTGTAACACTTCTTCAGGTTTTATTGTTGCTGCATGTTGATTTTATTATTCACCTTCTTAATGACCTTCCTGAAATTATTCTACATGAGTTTTCTTTATTCTTTATTTTTTATTTCTTTGTTCTTTATCCTGTGTGGTCACTGAAACCATTAATCAGATACCTTAGCCAATAACATATATTCATAATTCACAGACATAGACAACAGTGTGGTAATGACCAGAGGAAAGGGGGTGGAGGTGGGCAAAAGGGGGGAAAATGTGGACATCTGTAATAGTGTCAACAATAAAAAATATGATTGCACAGATATTTCACTAAGTTTCTGAAACCAATAATTCTCCCATTCTTTTTTTTATAAGCTCTGTGTGCATGTTGTAAAACACCTTCATCACTCCCAAGACCAAGTGTTCTTACTATATTTTTTTAACATATGAATATATTTTCTCCAAACAACCTTTGGTTAATTTTCAGTGCTAATTAAAAATCTATGCCATATCCATCACTTCCTGTTGGGAACTGCCCTGCTTGGTTTCAGAAGCTGTAACCCCCCCTGGCTAAGAGTGAGTAAAAAGACCTTTGGACCACAAGCCATTAAGGAGACAAAGCTTATCTTCCTTGTAGGGGTACTACCTCTGCCCCCTTTCACTTCACCCTCCTTGGCCCCAGGCGGATGACTGGTTAGCCAATGACAGGTAAGATTCCTGAAGGGAGGGACGACCTATGACAGACACAGTCTTGAAGGGGCCCTCAGGGAAGGACTTGGGGGGCTATAGAGAAAAGGGGTGATGGACCCTTACCCCTTGGCTTTGACATAGCCTGAGTCCTCATTCTGTCTGCAAGTAGTCTCCTAATCTCTTGGCTGCCTTACTTCCCCTGCCTGACTTAAGCCTGAAACAATGCCTTAAGCCTGAAACAAAGCTAGAGGTGGGTGCAGCCCTGTGCTAGAAAGGGAGGGTGCCCCAGGCAATCAGGCCTAAGAAAGAATGCAAAAGATCCTGTGAAACCTACTTTGCTAATGCCCTCAATTTATTTATTTTTAATAATTAATTTATTGTTTTTCAATTACAGTTGTCTGCATCCTCTACCCTCCCCTCCCCCTACCCCCTCCAACACCACCTCCCTTCCCTGCTTCCCTCCTCCCCCTTGGTTCTGTCCATATGTCTTCCATAGTGGTTCCTGAAAACCCTTCAATTTAAATGATAAGGGTACACGCAAGAAATGAGTTTGTTCCTCAAAGTTTTATGGCCCTATAACTATCTGTCCCTGACTCAAAACAAGCCCTCAGAGTTCTTTGAATGTTATCTATTGTTTGACCATTACTGCCTAACAATGATTGATGAGATTTATGTATATGCCCTGTATTCCTATGCAAATCAAACACAATGAAAGCCCATTGAGGAACAGGATCCTTCTCCTTTGAGAGATCGGCTACCTTTCCTCCCCAAGGAGAACATGCCTTGGTAGACTTATTCTCATCTGTGGTGAATGACGGTGGGGGGGGGGCTTTGTGGGCAGGCCCCCCCCAACTTCCTGCTTACACAGAGCTTCAAGGTTAGTCAGCCAAGGTTAAGAATTTAGGGCAGTCTCAGGTTTAGCCTTGGTATGCCCACAGATATGTACATGTGCATAGCCTTATGCGTATATATTTTCTTCTTCCAGTTTTGCAGAAATATTTTGGAGCTTCTCAAAGGTCTCTATAGACATCTCATTCGCCACGTTTCCCAGCTTTTCTTTTTAAGTTTTTTGGTTACCTTATTGTTTGCCCCAACTATTATCTCCACCTTAGTTAGGCAACTGTGATATCAAATAAGTCCCACTGAATATCTTAGGCAGATATCCCTAATAATTTCTTTGCTTAACTGTAATGCAAGTATAAATATAGATATAGGTATAGATATAGATAGATATAGATATAGATAGATATAGATATAGATGATATAGATATAGATAGATATAGATAAAAATAATAACCTAGTAATAAGAGTAATATCATATGGGCATGGAGTCTTAGAGAGCCATTTTTTAAAAATTCTGCATACTATAACATCTGATTCAGAAGGTAATGTGCAGGTAGGTACTTATCATAAAAATCAGATACACTAGGGTTCTTAAAAATAGGTATTATATCTATTTCATATTTTTAGACCCAGCAGCTAACATAATGCCAGTCCCAAAATAGGGTTTTCATAAATGTTGTTGGACAAATTGATCACTTAACATGGTAATAAAGAAAGCAAAAGCTATAAAATGAAGGAGTAGTTAAATTAATTAATAACTATAAATAAATGAAGATCATGGTTATGTACTCATATTTTTACTACAGGCAGAAGTCAAATGAATGTTATCTTTTACATAATATAAAAATAGGTGCTAGTAGGTGATTAAATTGATCACATAGTTTAAGTAGCTAGACATTCATACAGGAAGTTTACAATAAATTCAACATACTGTTGTTCATTATTCAGTAAGGCAATACTACAAATTTTAATATTTTCCAAGTTGTGTATTATTAAATGAACCAATTAATAGTAGTATGCTTTTTAAAATTCTACTTTTGTTGACTCTGCTTAGGTGTTTTTCCTAATTAGTCAACTTAGAGATGTTATAATAAAACTTGCTTTTTCTTTGTTAAAAATTAATTATTATATATGCAAACACAGTTTAGTTGAAAATATGAAACCTTTTCTAGACATACCTATTTTTTTATATTCTCTGTCCTACATGAGAAGCACATCTACATCAAGAAGACTATTCTGGTAGTTTTCTGAAAAAGTAAAATTACCCACTAAAAACTACCCAAAACACATGCAAAATACATACATGTGCATACATCTTATAGAGGATACTATGGTTTGCTGCCCATAAAATCCTCCCTTCCTCTAGAACTGAAACATTTATTTTTCCAGCTGCTCTGAACATTGGTGTCCAACAGCTAGCAAGTGTGTGCATTTCCAAAACTTATCCTGTCCTGAATTAAGCTTTCATGCCTATGGTCACTCCCCTTTCCAGGGGGTAGCCCATATCCAATGGATGGTTGATGAAAGGGTATAAAAATCTGGTTTCCCTCCTCTCAATTAAGTATAATTCTGAAAGGCCATACCATTTCTAAAGTTCCCCATAGAATCATCTGGGCCCTTCATTATAACTGCTTCAGTGTCCTTCTTTCTCTGCCCAGTACTGCTTCCTTTATACCCTGACATGACATGTATTGTTACAGAGAGTATACTGAAATAAACTGTTGATTAGAATTTGCTTTCCAAGTAGCCTAACCTGTAATACCCCTATAGTTATCTCAAGCATCACCAAATTACTTTATAATTAGAAAAAATTCTGTGTAATTTTGTTACACAGGCTTTTTTATATGTTGAACAAAATTGTACTCCTCATAACAGTCCTAACTCAAAATGAGCTGATTTAGTCCATGTATACAGTGAAGCAATAGGTGGAGAATTCAAAATAATCCATAACATTAAGTGTACTAACAGATAGATAAACTATATAAGAAGTTAAACCTAGTATTACTGGCATATAGATATCTACAGATATTTTTAGAATTTAACCATAAGTATGAATTTTCAAGAAATGTACAAATATAGAGAAACAGAAAAGTAGAGGGAAAACATATTACATTTCTTTTTTATGTATCACCCAATTACCATTGGCCCCATTTTGATTCCTTACTCAGCTGATGCACTCTAATGGCAAATAACCCATCATTACCTTTCAATCAGTAATAACCTTGGCATTGCACATGCTGTCTTTCATTTAAGTTTTCTAAACATAGGTTTCTATGGAACCCAACTGCCACATCCTATTATCTGACAATAGATTGATTTAGTGATGATCTAACACAGTGTGTGCTGACTAGACATTGTTCTTTTTCCAACCAATTTCCCTAACAGTGGTTATTATTTTATGTTAATTCACTCCCAGTGTCTTCTCATGCTTTTCTTTCCAGATTAAAGTCTAAATAATTTCCTGCTATCAAAAATCCTCAATGACGTCTTTATCTCTTCCAGTGCCATAAAAGCAATGAAGGGGACATGGAAGAGGGAAAAAGACAGCAGCCATTCCTGTATCTCCCTTTCCTACACATTATGCAGTTTGGTAATTCAAAAACAATTCAATAATGGAGACATGAATTTTGTTTACAATTCTGCAAATGCTGTGTCCTACATTTCACAGAACCTTATGCTGTGGGTTTTTAAACTTAGATATGAAGAGACTGAAGAGTGATAACTGAACAAGTTCAAGTCCCCCATATCTACTCTTTTGCACAGAAAAACTAGTGACAGAAAGTTATTGCAGAACACAAGCAAACATCATGGGTAATATAAGTAGAGCATTCTGACTTTCATATAAGGCCAAATAATACCTAGTAATAAGCTTTATAGGAATATAGGAGCTTGTATAGTATTTTGCATTATATTAGTGATAGCATCTTGATGATTTCATGGCTTAGAATTTGTTTTAAAGATTTTATTTATTTTATTTTTAGACAGAGGGGAAGGGAGGGAGAAAGAGAGGGAAAGAGCCATCAATGTGTGGTTGCCTCTCACACACCCTCCACTGGGGACTCGGCTTACAACCCAAGTATGTGCCCTAACTGGGAATCGAACTGGCAACCCTTTGGTTCATAGACTGGTGCTTAAATCCAGAGAGGCACACCAACCAGGGCTCATGGCTTAGAATTTAATTTTTCTTTTTTTTTATCATAACAATAACACAGACTTATTGTAGATAATATGTAATCTAAAATATAAAGAAAATAAAAAATCACCCATGATCCCGCCATTCTAGGTAACTATGGTTATTGTTTTCACATGTTTATTTTGTCTCTTTTCTATTTTCAAATTGTAGTCTAAGTTTTCTTGTACTTTATATGTTACTGTTGCTATGACTACTACCTTTCAAACATTTTTGTCAGGCAGTGTGATCATTGTTTAATAACAATTAATTATCTCAGTAACACCAGGAGGTAGATACAATGATCTATCCCAACTTATACCATTTGAAAAAAAAATGTAACTTCAAAGAGAAGTTAACTTTCTTGAGTTATATGGCTAGTAAGTGGCAGACTCTGAATTGAGACTCATGCTTGTATGGTTCCAAAGCCCATAATAAATGCCAGTCCTATTTAATGTCATTTTAAATTTTTAATAAGATAATTTTTCATGACTGCATATTTTCCATTCTATGGGTGTGACATAATACAATGAACTGTTTCTGTTTGAAGAACATTTGTTTCATCATAAGCAAAACTTTTGAAAAGAATTGAAGAGGGGCTAAGGCAAACTTTCAGAAGACTTCTTAGGGCAGTTGGTAGAAACTCAGATCAGCTTCATTAATTTTATGTATTCACTTATTTTCAATTGAGTCATCTCCCTTTCATTTTAATCTTATTATTATCTTAAAAGTTATGTATACATAAGCTAAAAAATATGCATTAATGTTAAATAGAAACTAAAAATATTTTTCCCTGGTTCCAGTCTTATTCTTCATAAGTAAACACCTTTTTTCACTTTGTGTCACTCTTTATATTATTTTTAATTTCATTATCTGTATTTTTTGAAACTTCTTTATTGTAGTTTTCCATTGCATTTACCCCCTTATAACCCCTTCTTCCCCAACAATTACCACACTGTTGTCCATGTCCATGAGTTCTTTTACCTTCTAAACCCCCCATAGTTGTCATCATGCTATCTATTTGTCTCTATTTTCTTTGTTAGTTCAATTTGTTCATTAGACTCCACATATGAGTGAAATCATGTATATGTTTTGCACAGGAAAGGAACCATAAACAAAATAAAAAGACAACCCAGGAATGGGAGAACATATTCGTCGATACACCTAACAAAGGGTTAATATCCAAAATTTATAAAGAACTTACAAAACTCAAAACCAAAAAAAAACCCCCAAAAGAATACAATTTTAAAAAAAGGGGGGGAAAGGACCTGAATAGACACATCTCCCAAGATGACATACAGAGGGCTAATAGACATATGTAACGGTGCTCAATGTCACTAATGGTCAGGAAATTGCAAATTAAAACCACAATGAGATACTATCTCACACCTGTCAGATTGGCTGTCATCAATAAATCAACAACCAAGTGCCAGCGAGGATGTGGAGAAAAGGGAACCCTTTTGCACTGTTGGTAGGAATGTAGATTGGTGCAACTACTGTGGAAAGCAGTATGGAGATACTTCCAAAACTAAAAATGGATTTGCCTTCTGACCTATGGATCCCACTTCCTGAAATTTATGTGAAGAAACCCAAAACACTAATTTGAAAGAAAATAAGTACCCCTATGTTTATTAGGGGTAGACAGCATTAGCCAAGTTGATAGAATCACTGATATCTCACCCATCTGCTGGCTGGCTCTGTGGCTCTGTTGGGGGAAGATTCAGAAAAGGCACACTGGCTTCTGCTCACTTTTCTGTGTAGGAAAAAGCTGCTCCCTGGTCCTATCTTGATGCCAGAGACTTCAGTTCCTCCTTGCATGCCACTGGTGCCTTTCAAGCTGGTACCTTGGTGCTGGAGCTCAGAGGGAGTGGTCTGAGTAAGTTTGTGTGTAAGTCCCTTAAAAGGAATTGCTTGGGACTCCAGAAGTTTCTCCCACCACCTCTATCCACACTGGGTTTTGCAGTCAGAAGTTGTGGGGACTTATCTTCCTGGCGTTGGCTGTGGGGCTGGAACTTCTCACTCCCAAGATATCCCTCCTGAATTTTTATCCACCACATGAGGATACAAGATGAGCCTGTTCCATGTCTCTGCCCCTCCTATGAGTCTAGAGGGTTGTGGTTTCTTTAATTCCATAGTTGTCAGACTTTCATTCAACTAGATATCTGATGGTTCTCAGTGATGGTTGTTCTATATTTTAGCTGTAATTTTGATGTGGTTGTGTGAGGAGGCAAGCTGTGTTTACCTATGCTGCCATCTTCACATTTTAGAATTTATCTAGAAAAAAACACTGTGGACAAATATTTCCAAATAAGGCTTTTTGTGATGGTATTATATAAAATACATAAAATTTAAACATGTTAAATACCACACAGTTTTGGATTTTAAATAAAATTTTTGGTATGTCTATGAGATACAAGACAAAAATAAAGTTAAAATATTTACTCATATGAGAAAATGTTTACCATGTCTTAAGGAAAAATTGGCAGAAATCAGCTTTTACAGCAAGACAGCAATTGCATAAATGGATACTCAAATGAATACTCTTCTTTGCACAAAAGGAAGAGTACACTTCTCTGTCCCCTTGAAATGAAACTTGATCATATAGCCTGATTTGGCCAATAGAATCAACAGTAATGACATCTGCTATTTCTAGGAAGAAATACTTAGCAGCCTGTGTATAATTTTCCAAGCTTACTTTCCCTGTTTCATAAACTTTGAAGTTTCATGTGGAGAATTCTATGTCCTAAAAAACACTGGAGACTTTATCAGTACATGCCCCTCAGTGAATATTCTAGCCAAAGGCCCCATACCAGTCTCTGTTTTGCATTTAGCATGAGCAAGAAATGGACATTGTTACTTTGATCCACTTATGTTTATAACGTGATTGTTATTGCAAGATAATGTTTCATATCCATATTGTTACACAGTACAAAAATTTTTGGCAAGTCCCTCTTCTTGAGACATTAATCTTTTTTCTTCTGTGCTCTTTTTCTTTTTTCCCAAATATTCAAGATCAGCATAAATTATATGAAATAATAATGAAGATTAAACATTAAATAAAGTATGAAAAACAGTAAGTTCTGTTTTGATATTCATATAAAATGTTATTAGACCACTGACAATCTCTTTATTAAAGTCAATATTTCTAAAAATATTTCATAGGTCATTTAGAAAATGCAATCATGGAATCTTGAAAAGGATTCTATGGATTACTGATATCACTAGTATGGAATTCTTGCATAAAATTTATCCTGAAGATGTAGCAGGCTTTGGACCTTAAGCCTGCTACATCTTAATTGGTAAAATTAAAAAACATCAGAGTGTCAAAAAGCTTGAACTAAAATTATGAGGAAAAATCTATTTCTACCATCTGGTGTCAGTATTAAAAATAGTTTAACCATCTGAGATTACATTATCATTTCAATCTCATAAATGAAGAAACTGAATCATAAAATCAGAAATCAATAACAGCAAGACAAGGATAATAAAAGAATATGTTAGGCCTTGGCTAGATAGTTCATTTGGTTAGAACATCATCCTGATACACTATGGTTGTGAGTTTGATCCCGATCAGGGCACACACCAAAATCAAACAATGAATGCATGAATAACTGGAACAACAAATTGATCTCTCTCTCTCTCTCAAAATCAAATCTGAAGAAGAATACGCTAAACAACTATTGTGCACAAATGTGATAACCTACATGAAATGGAAAAATTCCTTAAAAGACACAATATTCAAAAGCATACATAGGAATAAATGAACAATATAAACAAGCTTATATCTATTAATGACACTAAATCAATAATTAATAATTTTTTAAAAGTAGAGAACTACAATCATATGGGTTCATTGGTATATTGTAACAAAAAATTTTAAAAGAAATTATACTAATATCTTTCAAAGGATAGCAGCAGAGGGAATGCTTTCTGGAAAATCATTGTATAAGACCAGCATTACCCTAATATCAAAACCAGGCAATAATATTACAGGAAAAAAATAAGTACAGACAACTCTCATAAACACATAAATTCTCAACAAAATATCAGTAACCTGAGTATAAGAATGTATAAAACAAATATACACCATGACCAAGTAAAATTTATCCATGTAGATAATGTTATATCAACATTAGAAAATCAATTAAGACTTGAAATCATTAAACTCCTAGAAGAAAACATAGGCAATAAAATTAGCAACATTTATCTTAGTAATATTTTTATGATATATCTCCTTGGCCAAGGTAAACAAAAAAAAATAACAAATGGGTCTACATCAAACTAAAATTATTTTCCACAGCAAAGGAAACCATCAACAAAATAAAAATACAAACTACTGAATGGGAGTATATCTTCTCCAATTACACATATCCAAAATTTTAAACAACTCATACAACTCCACACCAAATAAACAAACAATTAGATTAAAAATGGGCAAAGGGGTTGAATAGGTACTTTTCCAAAAGGACATACAGATGACCAATAGACATATGAAAAGATGCTCAACATCACTAATTATGAGAGACATGCAAATTAAACCACAATATAATCATGTGGTTTTTTATTTGTTAGTCAGTGGATAAAACAGCTATGGTACATTTACACAATGGAATGCTACTTGGCCATAGAAAAAAAAAGTTTTATCTTTTGTGACAGCATGGATGGACTTGCAGAGTATTATGCTAAGTGAAATAAGCCAATTAGAGAAAGACAAGGACCATAGACTTCACTAATATGAGGAATCTAATGAACAAACTCAAGTAATAAGCAAAATAGAGACAGAATCATAGATAGAGAGTGAGCTGACAGCTCTGTGGGGGAGGGAAGGAGTGAAGGGATTGAGCAAAATGGAAAATGGACTCATGGACGTGGAAACAGTGTAGTGATTGTGAGGGCGACAGGGGTGGGTGGAAGTAAAAGAGGGTATAAGGGAGATACATGGTAATGGAAAAATACAATAATATGAACTATTAAATATAAATAAATAATCATTCTTTAAAAGTACAATGAGATATTACCTCATACCTGTCAGAATGGTTATCATCAACAAAATAACAAAAAAATGTTGGCAAGGTTGTGGAGAAAAGGGAACCCTAGTGCACTGTTGGTGGGAATGCAGACTGGTGCAATCACTGTGGAAAACAGTATGAATGTTCTTCAACAAATTAAAAATTGAACTGCCTTATAAGACAGTGATTGTACTTCTAGATATGTATCCAAAGAAACCAAAAACACTATTTTGAAAGAATATATGTACCCCTATTTTCATTACAGTATCATTTATAATAGATAAGCTATAACAGCAACTCAATTGTCCATCAATAGATAAGTAGATAAAGAAGAGATGATAAATATATACAAGGGAATATTACACAGACATAAGAAGGAGTGAAATATTACCATTTGTGACAACATGGATGGACCAAAATTCACTGAAGCTGAATGCAGCCTCTCACAACATCAGCTGGTACACTGATACAGATGGATTCCTGGGACACTCACCTAGTGGAGGAAGCCTGTACTACAAGGGGCCCACCCTCCAGAAGATGATTCCAGTTTTTTGGGGGGTCCCCCCTCCTACATGGAATCTACAGAACAGTATAAATGGACAAACAAAGTAGAAACAGACTCATAGATACAGAAAATAGACTGATGGTTGCAGTGAGGAGGGGCGTTGTGGGACTGAGTGAAAAAGGCGAAGGGTTTGAGAAGTAGTGATTCATAATTACAATATAGCCATTGGGATGTAAAGTACATCATAGGAATTATAGTCAATAATATCGGAATAACTATGTATGTTGACAGATGAGTACTGGAAATATCAGGGGGAACACTTTGTAAAGTACGTGCTTTCCAACCACTATGTTGTACACCTGAAATTAAAACAAAATAACATTGAATGCAAACTATAATTGAAATATGAATTTTAAAAGAAAGTAAATGAAAATAATCCATTTCATCCATAGGCTAAGAAAGATAAGTCAAATGATCACATCAAGAGATGAAGAAAAAGAATTTGACAAACTCCAACACTCATTTATAACAATAAAATAAAAACTATCAGCAAACTAGGAATAGAGGGGATTTTCTCAACTTAACCATGAATATCTACAAAAAAAAAAAAAACCTATAGCTAACATCATATTTTCCAACAACAATGCCCCCTCTCATCACTTTTCAACATCATACTGGAAGTTCCAGGTAAATGCAAAAACAGGGTAAAATTAGAAAGTATATAGATTTGGCAGAAAGAAATAAAACTGTCATCTTTCATAAACAGTGTGATCATCTTTATATAAAATCCAAAAGAATTGAATAAAGAACTCTTGGAAGTAAGAAGTGATTATAGCAAAGTCGTACGTACAAGGTTAATATACAAAAGTTAATCTTTTGTCTACATACCAACAATGAACAAGTGGAATTTGAAATTAAATGTGCAATGCCATTTACATTAGCACCGCAAAAAAATGAAAAACTGAGGTATAATTCTAAAAAATATGCATGAAATCTCTATGAAGAAAACTGCAAAATTCTGATGCATAAAATCAAAGAACTAAATAAATGGTGAGATATTCCATGTTCATAGTCAGGAAGACTCATTATCTTCAAGACATCAGTTCTTCTCTACTGCTCTACAGATTCAATTTAATCCCAATCAAAATCACAGTAAATTAGTCTGTGGATATTGATAAACTGCTTGCTATGGAGAGGCAAAAGACCTGGAGTAGGCAACACAATATTAAAGAAGAACAAAACTGGAGAAGTAACGCAACCCAACTTCAAAATTTACTGTAAAACTACATTATTCAAGACAGTGCAGTATTGGTAAACACCTAAACAAACAGATTAATGGTACAGAAGAGAAAACCCAGAAATAAATTCACATAAATATTGTAAACTGATCTTTGAAAAAGGAGCAAAAGCAATACAATAGTGAAGACAGTCTTTTCAACAAGTGCTGCTGGCAAAACTGAACATCCACATAAGAAAAATGAATCTAGAAACATACCACAATCAGTTCACTTCACTTAATCACTTCAAAATTGATTAAAAACAAATCAAAGACCAAAACATTAAAGCCAAACCTAAAAACTTTATGAGATAACATAGGAGAAAATCTAGATGGCATTGGGTATCACTATGACTTTTTAGATAAAACACCAGAGGCACAATCTATAAAAGAAATAATAAGATGGACTTCATTAAATTTAAAAATTTATTCTCTGTGAAAGTTAATATTTACAGAATGAAAAGGCAACCTAAAGACTTGGAAAAATATTTTCAAAAGACATACCTGATAAAAGACTGTTATCTAAAATATACAAAGAACCTTTACAATTTAATAATAAAACAACAATTAAAAATGGGACAAAGACCTTAACAGGCACCTCACCAAAGAAGACACGCAAATAGGAAATAAGCATATAGAAAGATGTTCCACATCATCTGTCATCAGGAAAATGCAAATTAAAACCACCACATACCTATTAGAATGGACAAAATCCAGAACACTGACAATACCAAATTCTGAAGAAGATGCAGAGCAACATGAACTCTCATTCACTGTTGGTGAGAATGCAAAATATCAATAGTACAGCCACTTTGGAAGAAACGTTAGCAGTTTCTTACAAAACTAAACCTATTCTAATCACATCATCTAACAATTGTCCTTCTTGCTGCTTACTTAGAGGAACTGAAAAGTTATATCCACACAAAAACCTGCACAATACAGCTTCATTAAGACTCATAGATAGAGAGCAGGCTGACATCTCAGAGGAGGGAGTGAAGGGATCAAACCAAGAAAAAAAAAAGAAAACAAATGAAAAAGAACTCAGGACACAGACAGCAGCGGAGTGATTGTGGGGGGTGGGGGGAGGGTGGTGAAAGAGGGTATAGAGGGATAAATGGTAATGGGAAAAATGCAATCGTTTTTTAAGGAAAATCAGTTTTCTTCTGGTCAAGATGGAGGCGTAGGTAGACATGCTATGCCTCCTCACACAACCAAAAAAGGAAAAACAACAATTTAAAAAAACAAAAACAACCAGATCTGACAGAAAACTGAACTGAGTGGAAGTCTGACAACCAAGGAGTTAAAGAAGAAACGTTCATCCAGACCTGTAAGCGGGGTGGAGCCGGGCGGAGAGTACGCGGCAAGACGCGGTTTGTGGAGCGGTACCGGCACTGCTCCAGCTGCCAGGAGGGGCCCATGGCGGGCGGGCGTGGCTTTAGCCACGTGGCAGGCACACTCAGCGAAACCCGGACTAAGACTGGTGGACTGGGCGGTCCCTCATTCTCACGTAGATAAACCGGGAGGAAAAGCTGGGGAGCGGAACAGTCCACGTGGCCCACCAACGCAGGGAAATAAAGACTCAAACCACCAATTGAATACACCTGTGGGGGTTGAGGGGCCAGCGGGAGGAACTCCCGGCCTCACAGGAGAGTTCATTGGGGAGACCCACAGGGACTTGGAACTGTGCAGGCCCATCCACTTACCCCGGAGCCAGCAAAGAAAAGCCCAACTTGCTGGTGGGTAGCTGGGGAAGTGCAGAGAACAGAGCAAGTGCCATTGTTCTCTCAGGCCCCGCCCCCACAGACAGCACCACAACACAACAAGGTGGGTTACACCGCCCTGGTGAACACCTAAGGCTCCGCCCCTTAAAGTAACAGGCACACCAAGAAAATAAAAATGTCTCAAATGAAAGAACACATCAAAGCTCCAGAAAAAATACAACTAAGTGATGAAGAGATAGCCAACCTATCAGATGCCCAGTTCAAAGCACTGGTACTCAGGATGCTCACAGGATTCGAAGACAGATTGTCGCAATTACTTGAACGAATGAAGGAAAATATAAAGGAAATGAGGGGAAATCTGCAGGGAACCAATAGGGGTGAGAAGGAAACGGGGACTCAAATCAACGGAGTGGACCAGAAGAAAGAATAAAACACCCAACCAGAAAAGAATGAAGAAACAAGAATTCAAAAAACTGAGGAGAGGCTTAGGAACCTCCAGGACATCTTTAAACATCCCAACATCAAAATCATAGGGGTGCCAGAAGGAGAAGAGGAAGACCAAGGGATTGAAAACTTATTTAAACAAATAATGAAGGAGAACTTCCCAAAGCTGGTGAAGGAAATAGATTTTCAAGAAGTCCAGGAAGCTCAGAGAGTCCCAAAGAAGTTGGACTCAAAGAGGAACACACCAAGACACATCATAATGACTTTACCCAAGATTAAAAATAAGGAGAGAATCTTAGAAGCAGCAAGAGAAAAGGGGACAGTTACCTACAAAGGAGTTCCCATAAGACTGTCATCTGATTTCTCAAAAGAGACCTTTCAGGCAAGAAGGGGCTGGAAAGAAGTATACTTAGTCATGAAAGGCAAGGACCTACATCCAAGATACTCTATCCAGAAAAGCCATTATTTAGAATGGAAGGGCAGATAAAGTACTTCTCATATAAGGTCAAGTTCAAGGACCCAGCCTTTATTATATGAAATGTTAAAGGGCTTCATATAAGACATGGAGGTATATCAACAGGGGAGTGGTAGGGGGAGATGGGGGGAAAGGTGCAGAGAATAAGTAGCATGAATAGTAGGTAGAAAACAGACAGGGGGAGGTTAAGAATAGTATAGGAAATGTAGAAGCCAAAGAACTTATGTGTATGACCTATGGACAAAAACTAAAGGGTGGGGAATTGGGGGTGTGGGGGTGGAGGGGAAGAAAGGGGGGGAAATGGGACAACTGTAATAGCATAATCAATAAAACATTTTTAAAAAAGAAAAGCGATTAAAAAACAATTGTTAATACTTTGAAATAAATGAGATATCTTTCAGTAGGTAAATGTATTAATATACTGTGGTACATCCATACAATAGTATATTTTCAGCACTAAAAATAAACGAGCTTTTAAACTATGAAAAAGCACGAAAGAAACTTAAATGAATATTACTTGTTGAACCAAGCCAATCTGAAAAAAGCCTTGTAGAAAAGAATAAATAATTTTCTCTCTACCCTTCTGAATTCTTAGCTGAGTTTCTTGTAATAAAAGATATGTTGACAAGAGGAAAACTGTTTCAATACATGCAACACATCATGAGAGAGAACCTAAACCAAAAGTAACACAAAGTGGTGGCTTAGTATTGTAGTTCAAATAGCATCTTCTGTAAAACACAATAAATTTGTTGACAAATGGCAGGATAAAGAAAGGCAGTTTTAGGCTTCCAAATGTGACAAACTGTTAGAGGTAACTATATGGAAGGAAACTAATGAAGTAAGGTTTTCTAGCAAATTCCTCTGGTATCATCTTTGAGCTGATATAAATTGTCTCCACTAAAGGAAAATTTATACCCTGCCTTTAGGCAGGAACAAGAGAAATTTTTCTGTGTCTCCTGCTTCCTAAATGCCTTCAGTACAAAAGAATTTTTTTATACCAAAGAGGTATATTTTGGGGTAACATTATGGTTTCCTTCAGCTCCATACTGTAGGATTCCGAATACACAACAATCTTGAAAAAGCAAAAAATATGAAGACAGTAAAAATTTCAGTGGTTGTTGGGGGTTAAACGGGAGAAAGGATGACTAGATAGAACACAAAGAGTTTTTAAGGGAGTGATACTGTTGCCTATAATACTACAATGGTGGATACATGTCATTATACATTTGTCCAAACCCATAAAATATGTGGTTTTCTTCATTCTTAGTGAAGAACACCAATAATTCACTCTCATGTAAACTGTGGTTTTTGAGCAATAATGATGTATCAATCTAAGTTTATCAATTTTAATTAATTTTCCATTCTAGAACAAAATGCAGATAGACTGGGAGACTATGCTTGTGTGGTAACAGAAGGCCTACAGAAACTCTCTACTCTCCCTTCAATTTTGTGCAAATCTAAAATCGTTGTAAAAATATTCTATTAAGAAAGTGACATTTCAAGTAAATAATGATTTTTTATAAATGTATAAAGAATTTAAATAGGAATTTCTTCAAAGATATACAAATAGTAATTAAACCCATGAAAAAGTACCTAACATGATTAGCCATCAGGAAAATGCAAATAAAACCACAAAGAGATATTACTTCAAACCCATTGGCAGGGCTATAATAAAAAGAGTCAATAACAAGTGTTAATGAAAATAATAGCCAGTAACAAGTGTTAATGAGGATGTGGAGAAATTTGATTCTTATATATTATTGGTGAGAATATATAAAGGCACCATCACTTTGGAAAACAATCCTGAATATTTAGACATAAACGTACCTTAAGTGCCAGGAATCACGCTTTTAGAAATATACACAAGAGAGCTGAAAACATATATCCACACAAAGACTGGTTCATAAATGTTTATAGCATCAATATTTGTAAGTTCCATTAAGTGAAAACAGCTCACAGGTCATGCAACTAATGAATAGATAATAAATAATTGTATATCCATACAATGCAATTTCATTCAGCCATAAAAAGAATGAAGTACTATACAGTTTACACACAGATGAAATTTGAAAACATTATGAAAGAAACCAGTCACAAAAGACACCATATGAATAGGTAGGTCCATAGAAACAAAAAGCAGGTTAGTTTCCACAAACTGGGGAGAAGGAAAATGAGAAGTCGCTGTTGTTGAATAGCATTTTTTCTTTTAGGGAACGTTGAAATTTTTTACTATAAGTAGTAGTGATTGTTGCACAATTGTGGGACCATACTAAAAACCACTTATTGTACACTGTAAATAATACATTTAAAATCTTTTGAATTATATCTCAATAAAAATTAAAAAAATAAAAGTGATAGCACAACTGTACATGTTAAATTTTTTAAAAATGAAAAAAAAAAAACCTCACGGGCATGGACAACAGTGTAGTGATTGCTGCCAGGAGATGGTGTAAGAGGAGTAAATGATAATGGAAAAAATGCAATAAAAATTAAATTTAAAAGAAATATAAATATAAATACCAAACCAACTTCATTAAAAATGCAGCAAGTATTCCTTAGTATTATTTTCCATGTAATCCTACTCTTCCTTCTCTACTAAGTGCTCCCAGAACATACTTGACTACTTTAATTATTCCTTCTTTGAATTCCTAATAGCATTTATTATCCATTATACTTGTTGGCACACAGTATATGGTCCCTGGCATTACAAGTTAACTCTTCATGTATATGCAATGTTTATTCAAACAGATTTTGAGTTCTGTCACAGAAGAAAACCACATTTATAAACAATTTATTAAGGTAAAATTATATGCAAAAATACTGTAGATAAAGTATACAATTGGATGAGTTTGAACATATACATACAGCCATGAAAGCATAACCACAATGATGGTAACAGACATATTCATTACCTCCAAAAGTTTCCTTGTATCCCTTTTTTTGTAGTATGAACACATGAGATTTCACCTTTTAACAAAAATTTAAGTGCATAATACAGTATTGTTGACTATAGTAGATACGCTGTAGAGCAAATCTGTGGAACTAATGGATCTTCTATAATTGAAACTTTATACCAATTGAACTATTCCCTGTTTTCCCCTCCCACAGCTGCTGGCAACCACCATTCCATCCTCTGCTTCTCCAACTTTAGCAATCTTAGGTACCTCATGTAAATGGAATCATGCAGTATTTGTCCTTCACTGGCTGACTTATTTCACTAAGCATGATTTCCTTCAGGTTCACCACATTTTTTATAATTTTGTTCCCCAAAATATAACACAGAGAATGGACTAACTGAATATTTTAATGAGTGATGATGAATTTTTGACTACTCTGATCTATAGTGTAGAAAAACCCTATATGGGACAACAAGTAGAAAGTATGTGAAGTAATTATTCACCCAGCTCTGTTACATTTCTGCACTGGTTTACTTTATCTGCCTATGTTCATTTCAGTGAGTATTTTAGGTCACCTTTTAAGTGTATATCTATTGATTCTACTTCTAATAAAAGTTTGACTATAACATTGGATCAACTTATGGTCAAAAAAGTATTTGCTTCGTCAAAATGTGATTTTTTATTGAATTTCTTGGAAATACTTTTTATAGTCATAAATTTTTAAAAAATTACTTTGAAGATATCATTATGTAATGCTTTTTATGTCCCTCCAATTTTTCATTGACTTTTATTTTAGCAATATAGACTGATAAGATGTATTTAACTTAACATGAGCCAGTTGGCTAAAATTTAATACAAACTTACAAAAGGAGCAGAAGCAATATCCTTTTCTTTTCTTCTTCTTACTTGTAAGGGATTGTGTCTTAGACGAATTCATCAAGAGGAAGGTACCACAGTTGACCTGGGAGCTGGACCATGAGCTGGACCTATGCAACTGGAGGCTCCATACTCCCTCCCTTGGCATTGGAATGTACTTTCTGCCCACTGTTTCCACACTAGAAGAGGCTTCTTTGAGGACACTACTTTGAGAGAGGAAGGTATTGTTGAGACCACCTAGAGTGTATACGTGAAGGCCCACTGAACCTAGTGAAGGCCTCTATATAAACTTTTAGATTCTGGCAGGCAGGTACAGCAACTGTGTTGTCTTACAGATGCCCAAGACAAGCCTAGTATATATGTTCTCTTGATATTAAAACTTCCACCTACCAATCTGGAGTGCTCTGTCTCTTTCTTTGGTCTCTCCCTGCCCTCCATGAATGGGGACCAGTTTCAGATTTCTCCCAGGGAACTCTCAAGTTTGCAGACCAATGTTTTGGCCATGACAAAGAAGGAGTTTGTGAGAGCACTGTTGAAGTCGCTTTGATTTTCAGAATGTCATATGTGAGTATAAGGAAACCTTTTTTTTTACCAGCTAAAACCAATTAAACAATACAATCACATTCTTCCATACCTTTATGCTCAAAATAGTATTGGGACACTTAATCTGCTTATCCAATAACTTATTTTAAAAATTTGTATTCATTTATTTTTAGAGGGAGTAGAAGAGAGGGAGAAAGAGAGGGAGAGAAATATCAATGTAAGAGAGAAACACCTATCGGTTGCCTCTTGTATGCTCCCACAGAGGGGACCGAACCTACAACCCAGGAATGTGCCCTGACTGAGAATCAAACTGGCAACTTTGCACTTCACAGGATGAGGCCCAAACAAATGAGCCACATCCATCAGGGCTTCTCCAATAACTATTTTTTACTTGAACCTTTAACTGTGTTTTGTGTTTTTTTCTATTTAAAAAAAATTTAATTGTATTTTTCCATTACCATTTAGTCCCCTTAAACCTCCCTCTCCCCAGGAATCACCACACTGTTGTCTATGTCCAAGAGTCCTTTATCCTTTTTGCTGGATCCCTCCACCCCTTAGCCTCCCTCCACCCCCTAGCCTCCCCCCACCCAATGGTTATCATCCTGCTTTCTATCTGTGAGTCTTGTCTCCATTTTGCTTGTTAGTTCAGTTTGCCTATTAGATTCCACATATAAGTGAAATTACATGGTATTTGTCATTCTCTGGTTGGCTTATATCACTTAGCATAATGTTCTCCAGGCCCATGCACGCTGTCACAAAGGGTAAAATTTTCAATGCAATCACTGTGGAAAGCAGTATGGAGAAACTTTAAAAACACTAAATATGGATCTGCTTTTTGACCCAGCAATCCCAACATTGTGAATATATCCAAAGAAAACTAAAACACTAATTTGAAAGAACATAAGCACCCCTAATTCATTTCAGCATTATTTACAATTGCCAAGATGTGGAAGCAGCTCAAGTGTCCATCAGTAGATGAGTGGATAAAACAACTATGCGATATTTACACAATGGAGTACTACTTGGCCATTAAAAGAAAAGAAGGTAATTATCCAATAACTTTTAATTGAGTCCTAATAATCCTCCAAATACTGAAGACTGTGCAACTATAATGATTTAGTAAAGTTATAACTGCTACAAACCATCCTGGAATCACTGTTTTTCAGAAAGCTAACTTTATTTTTTGTTGTTGCTAAAGATAAGAAGATAATAATGAGGTTATTAATACCATCATGTCATTGATCTACTAAAAAAAACTATTTGGAAGAGTAAAGTTTTGTTTCACTAGTGTATAACAAAGTTTCCCATGATACTAATGGGATGAAAGCATAGAATAGTATAAAGCACTCAGGCATTGGAAAATGAAAATTTGAATATTGAAAATGGAGCTTACTAACTGTGTGATTCTGGGGATGCTAATAAACTCTTCTTCTCTTCAACTTCTTTAATCCATACATTGGTTATAACAAGGCCCGTCTTAAAGGTTTCAGTATTGATTAAGTTAAATAATATTAAAGTATCTAGCACTTTTTTCTAACACATAGAAGATGCTCAATGAAAAACAATTTCCACTGAAAGGTAATAATGCTAAAAATGGAAAGATGATATTGCTCACGAGGAATTGTGAAATTCAGGAAGACATTATTAAAAAACAACAATAAAAATGCTGTAAAATTAATTTTGCAAAAATAAATTTAGAGGCTAGATCCAAATTATGCAACAAATTAAAGTATATTCAGAATAAAATTTAAAATATTTTAAAACTATAAACATATTAAAAGAAAATAAAGGTCAATCTTTGCATAAGATCTGTATGAGGAAGGATTTCCTGAAGGTTAATGAATTAAATACACCCAAAAATGATACATTTCATCACACTGAAATGAAAAACTTTTCATTATAAAACATCATTAATAAAATAAAGTTATAATATAATCAATGAACTTGTAAAATTTGTATGGAAAAGGTAATGTGAATAGTGGAATAATGGATGACTTATTCTGTTCTATAAAATTTTCTGTACTTTGCATTTCCAACAATGAGTGTTTTCTAAATTACAGCCTGAAAATTACACATACGTACATACACATACAAAGAGCACAAGTATGTAGACTTTGTAGTCAATGATCTGAGTTCAGGTCCCACTTAATTTTGTGTAATCTTTACTGAGCATGTTACTTAACTTCTGAGCCTCAGTTTCTTCATCTGTGAGAAGAGGAATGATCTGTGTCTTTCAGGACTGTTTTGAGAATTAAAAAATAAGTACAAGCTTCCTAATAAAATATGCAATCATATTATTTTTCACTATTCATATGTCATTCAGTAAAATGCAGTGTATTAGTTGGTCCCTTTCAGGTTACAAAGTTTAGAGTTATCAGAACATCTCAGTTGATGAGTGTTTACTCGAAGTATTGATTCAAAAGTAAAAAAAAACAAACAAACCCAAAAGCGATATCATAGCACCTTTGGATGGCTGGAAAAAATACTTCATGATCATTTAGATTACATAAACAGCTCTTGTGAACCAGCAGTAGTTCTGGTGACACTGTATCAATTTGCCAATCCTGAAAAGTATTTCTTGCTTCTTATACTAGTGACTTTACCAAATTTGTGATTGAACATCTCTCTTCTCTATCAACTTTCTTTTTCCCTACTATTTATTTTTCTTTGTCCTTAACTCTACCTACATCTCATTCCATTTTGCATACTGAAAATGCCTCAAGATAAATGTTCAGATTGAGTTAGTCACAATTGAATATGGATTGCCCCATTTAGACAGAGTTCTTGAACAAAATCAATTTAGACTCTACTAGTCTCCTTGATGATAAGAGGCCCAATATGTGGACAATTAATTCATTTCTTATCAATGTGAAAACTAAGAAAACTGCATATGGCTCACAAGTGCCTGGGTTAAGAATGCTGCTGCAGATAATTACCATTGCCTATAGAGCCTGTTCCTGGTTCAATGAGTCACAAAAGATAAAATGCATGGAAAATTTTTACAAACTATAGAGGCAGACATTTAGTCTCACGGACTTCTCTCAAGAACACAAAGCAAACAGGAGGATGCCCTCCCTGGTGGTGTGTCATGTGGTTCTGTCCTTGTCCATGTCAGTCAAATCTCTATAGGCAACTTCAATGATGACATAAAGGAAACCGTATTAAATTTGCCAATAATATACAACTGAAATGCATAGTTGTTATGTTATATAATAGAATCATGATTTAAAATGACTTTGGTAAGCTGAGGTGATTAACTGAAAGGATTAACATAACATCCTTCATTTCTGTTTATACATTCACACATATTGAAAAATGTGATAGTACAAAAATAAGATGAGGGGTTTTAACTTTAAACTCAATATAAGGACAGTTTTCCAACAGTCAGAGTATTTTCACAAATGGATCTGTTTGACTTTTAGATAGCAAGTCCTTTCCTCAATTGTTCAAGCAAATGACTTATGGTCATATATCAGGAATATCATAGAAAAGATTTCTATAGAGAAGTGAGATTGTACAGGATGACAAATCAGGGTCTTTGGGACTCAATTCCCTTGAAACTAAGTTTCTAAAAAAGTTGATTTCTTTCTTTTTTTTTATAGTCACCTCTTTTAAAAGAAAATTAGGAAAATAATAAAAGTAAACTAAATTCTTTGCTAAGGTTTTGTTCAAAGTTACCAGTTTACCAGTTCAGCACCAGACAGAGAACACACAGGCACTCACCCAGGCACCAGAGCAGTGCCCCTTCCACTAATACATTGCTTCTTTCCTTAGCAGTTACACAGGGCTACCACTGGTATAATTAATCACGCTCCTGTCCTCTTTTTGCTCCACCTATTTTTCTCCACTTAGGCTGTCTTTTACTGCAGTCTTCGAGTGACTAGTAAATGCATTTCTGGGCACAAAGCAGCAGCTGATAAATATATGTAAAGATAATCCATGCACTTACCTGGTTCTATGTGAATTTCCTTTTTTTTGCTTGTGTTTTTTTAATAAAAATGAAAAGCTATTTAAAATGGCACTCAAATGTTACCTTCTGTTATCTATGTATTTCTACTTTAAAATAGGCTAGTATCTTCTTGTACACCAGGAAGTATTATTAGGAAATTGCTTCTGTTTTTACATTAAGGTTTGACACAACCTGGCATTTATTGAATTATTCATATCCATTCAATTGTTTATAGACATTTGATACCCACTATTGAGAAAAGGTTGTATTGATCACAATTTTCTGAACTGCATATGAAAATATCAAAGAACAGCCATTTCTTATCATTCCAGACTAAATGACATTAAAGTGGTTTAACCTATATTTACATTGTGCATTTTGTAGTACAATAATTTTACTTCAGAATTATGTGCTTTTGAGCAATAGAGAATTCAAAAGCTTTGACATGATGGCCACTGTAAAATAAAATAGGGAGAAATGTCTTGAACTTTTTGGCTTTTAAAAGTGATATTTGCAAAAAACTATTCAACATAATAAATGAATATGGCATAACAGTGGAATACAAAATCAATATTCAGAAATCAAAGGCATTTTTGAACACCAACAATGAAATGTCAGAAACAGAAACTAGGAAAAATCCCATTTGCTATAGCAACAAGAAAAATAAAGTACCAAGCAATAAACATAACCAAGGAGGTAAAAGACCTGTACTCAGAAAACTATACAAGACTGAAAGAAGAAATTAAGGAAGACACAAGTAAATGAAAGCATATAACATGTTCATGGATTGGAAGAATTAACATAATTAAAATGTCCACACTACCTAAAACAGTCTATAGATTCAACACAATTTTTATCAAAATACCAATGGCATATTTCATAGATATAGAACAAACATTTCAAAAATGTATATAGAATCATAAAAGATCCTGAATAGCCTCGACAATTTTGAGAAAGAAGAACAAAGTAGGAGAGATCACAATACCTAACATCAAATTATATTACAAGGCCACTGTAATCAAAACAGTCTGGTACTGGCATAAAAACAGACACATAAAACAATGGAACAGAATAGAGAGTCCAGAAATAAACCCAAGTCTCTGTGGTCAATTAATATTTGACAAAGGGGGCAGCAGAATACAAGGGAGTTAAATAGTCTCTTCAACAAATGATTTTGGGAGATCTGGACAGCTACATGCAAAAAAACGAAACTCAGCCACCAATTTACACCATACACAAAAATAAACTGAAGATGGAAAAAAAAATAAATATAAGTCATGGCACCATCAAACTCCTAGAGGAAAAGAGGAAAACATAGACAGTAAAATGTCAAATATCCAGGCAGCAATATCTTCACCTATATATCTCCTGGGGCAAAGGATATAAAGGAAAGAATAAACAAATGGGACTACATCGAATTAAAAAGCCTCTGCACAGCTAAAGAAAACATCAACAAAATGAAAAGAGAAACAACCACACAGGAGCACCTATTTGCCAATGATACCTCCAACATGGGCTTGATCTCCAAATTACATAAGGAACTCATACGACTCAACACCAGAAAGACAAATATTCCAATTAAAAATGGGCAAAGGACTTCAACAGACACTTCTGCAAGGAGGACATATGGAAAGTCCATAGACATATTTAAGGATTTTCAATATTACTAGCCATCAGAGAGATGCAAGTTAAAACCATAATGAGATACCACCTCACACTGGTCAAAATGGCCATAATTAACAAATCAACAAACCACAAGTTCTGGCAAGGTTGTGGAAAATAGGGAACCCTAGTGCACCGTTGGTGGGAATGCAGACTGGTGCTGGTATTGTGGAAAACAGTATGCCATTTCCAAAAAAAAAAAAAAAAAAAAAAAACTAAAGATGGAACTGCCTTTTGTTTCAGTGATCCTACTGCTGGGATTATATTCTAAGAATCCTGAAACACCAATTCAAAAGAACCCATGTACCATAATGTTCATAGCAGCGTTATTTACAATAACCAAGTGCTGGAAACAGTCTGAGTGCCCATTAGTAAATGAGTGGATCAAAAACTGTGGTTCATTTACACAATGGAATACTATGCAGCAGAAAGAAGGAGCCCCTACCCTTTGCAACAGCATGGATGGAATTAGAGAGCATTATACTAAATGAAATAATCCAGGCATAAATGACAAATACCATACGATCTCACCTATGAGTGGAATCTAATGAACAAAATAAACAAAAGAGCAAAACAGAACCAGAGACAAGGAAATAAGTAACAAACTTCCAATGACTAAATGGGAGTGGGGAGCGGGAAAATGAAGAAGAGGGGTGGTGTAGTAAAGGAATATGTATAAAGGAATCATAGTAATGAACACCAGGGTGGGGACTGACTGAGAGAGTTGAGGCAGGGCAGGGGAAAGCAAAGGGGAGAAATTGGGAAGTCTGTAATTGAAAAATAAAACAATAAAATACAGAAACAGGTTTGGAACAAAGTGACATTTGGCATTTTACTTTTAGTATGGATGAATATTGTAATAATTGATAATGTCTTATTTTAAGAGACCTATTCACTACTATAACACTTGTGTACAGATAGTTTTGAGCTTAAGCAGCCTCTATTCTTCCTCTCCATCCACTTTAAAAGTAAAAAATTTCCTTGCATTGACTTTAATATTTCCTTTCTCAACCCTGATCCCATTTACCGACCATCAAGTTCTGCAAGAGGAGAACAACAGCACAGGATGTAGTGTAGGGAAGCTATTTCACGGTATAGCTTTTTTTCATGCCCCTCCTTCTGACCTACTCTCTGACTGTCTCCACTATGTTTACAACTCACTGAGCTGTCTTTTGATGTCTCTGAAGAGTAGTTGTCCCCCCCCCAAAAAAAAACAACAGATTGGCCCTGTCAGACTCTCATCAGAAGCACACAAATAAGAAGTCTGTTCTTTATCATCACCTGAACAAAAAAAAATCTGAAATAATAAAGTTAACTTTCCTCCTCCTCTTTCTAATATATCTAGATAAAGATAAAAACAACCCCTTCACAAAGGCATTTCATCTGGTTGAATTCATAACATTATCAATGAGAGCCCAACCTGTTCTCCAAGGACCCCATAGTTCCAACCTTTAGGTGCTGCCCATCATATTTATCACAATCAATAAACATTCCAGGCAAATTCGCTACCACCACAGTGTCCTGGATCACAGTCCAAATGGGACAGAACTTAAATTTGTTTAGGTCTCTCTTTCCAACTGTTTCCAGTGTATAATGTTCAAACACAATGAAAGTTTTCTATCTTCTCCTTGGGTTATTTCTTGATGAGTAACTCTGAATGATACAATCTTGTAACTAGGATAAAGAATGAGCATGGCTTCAAGCTCCATACCTCCTGGAAGAGAGTGGTATCTTTGTGGCACTTTAGCAAATAGTAGGAAGGACTCCATTTTAAAAAATGTAGTCCCTTCAAAGCAAACACACCAAGATGTAGCTCCTCCTCTTTTGCTCAGGCATAGGAATAGTCCTGCTTCTATGAATAATTACTGTGGATCAACAAATATTATCTTTTTTATTAAATAGTACTTTCCCCACCCCTTGGGGAATCTTTGACCCTCCCTTTCATTCTATGTTGATTAGGACACAACAGAGTACCCCAAAAGGTTTCAATAATTGAAACATAAAAATATATTTTGGTATTTTTTAAACTCAGCATATTAATATTTCTCCACAAAAAGTTGCTTTTATAGATATCCTGTTTCATAATAATTTGTAGAACAGGTGCATTCAGAGTCATAATTCATACAGATTCAAGGGAAGTTATCTTTAAATTGAAGGTTTACTAATCTATTTCATGTTTGCTTTAATTGAGTTATGCTCAACCTTACTACAGTGAGGCAGTAATGTGCAGTGGTATAAAATATAGGTCTAAGTCAAACATAAAGACATTTAAATTCTAGCTTTTCCTCTTACTAGGTGCAAGATAAGCATCTTATTCACCTCTTCCAAACCTCAGTTTACTCATCTTTAAAATGGAAAGAATAATAACTCACTCAAATGTTGCTATTAAGATTAATGTACTTAATATAAGGCTTTCTACTCAATAAGAGTTCAATAAATGACAGCTTGATAACAAGAACAAACAAGAAAGGTGCTTATATGTAAAAAAATCAGACCAAAATACATACTATTCTAATATAAAACAGAAAAGCCAATAATCATAGTGACTTTCTTTTTATTAGCATATATACTCAGAAAGTAAGAGCTATATAAATGGATCACTTGGATGGAAGCAGAGTCCTTATCTTCTTCCCTCTGAACACTGACCTCTTTCCCTTTGAGAGTTTTCAAAAGAGTTTTATGATTTGAATTGCCACTTGATAAACTGCAGCGGCTTTTTAGAAATGCCTAAATAAATGCCTGATGTGGTTATGTTTCCCCACAAAGGGAACAAAAAAGGAAATGTGTTATATGCATGTGCTCAGTCAAGTCCCAGAGAAAAGAGTTGCTCTAACTGCTTTATAATCTCACCACTATCTTAAAAAGGGGTTGGAGGTAAAAAAGACCTAGGGCAAAAAATATTGATGCTGCAAGTCAGTCAGGATTTCTCAATTGTCTCCAGGGACTTAGGATGCTAAATAACTGCCACAGGCCCAGTGACAAATAACTTTGGAAACTCAGATGAAAAAGTTCATGTCTGCTTTCTTAAAAATCTAGGCCATGACTTTTGTGGCACTTTAGTTTTTTGGTAGGGTCACAAAGGTGTTAACTACACACAGTTTCCTGTTCTTGAGTATACTCACCAAGGAACATAAAGACTCAATACAAGTTTACTTGAATAACAATAAAAAATGTGACAAAAAAAGATGGGGGGACAATGCAGGCAAGCGTAATTGAACAACAATAAAATAATTTTAAAAATAAAAATTAAAAATAAAAAAGAAATACCACATTCACATTAATAAAAAGAAATGAGGGACTACATAAGATTATTATACATGTATTAGACTGCCTAGAAATGAGGTAAAAGAAAAATTGGAAAAAAACTGATTGTAGCTTCTTCTGGAAAGAGTATATACTCTAGAATGCAAAAAAAATATAATAGAAATGAAATATTGTTCATAGGCTGAAAACAACTATATTTCCTTTTTTTATTTTTTTATTACAAAATCTTTTATTACAGAATCATAGCATGTAATTCTGTAACATAACAATACTACACTCAAGCCCACCATGTGACATTTTAGGTGAAATGTTCAAATTAAAACTATAAATTATTACACCTACATTATTACCCTACCAACCACACTCAGGTAGGCATTACTTCTGCCAGACCCCATATTTTATTTTTTTATCCTTTATTTTTTTTTAATTTTTTGTTTAATTACAGTTATTTGCATCCTCTCCCCTCCCCTCCTCCCTTCCCCTCCCATCCCACCTCCCCCCCAGCCTCCCTCCTCCCTCTTAGTTCTGTCCATGTGTCCTCTACAGTGATTCCTGAAAACTCTTCTCCCCATTGTCCCCTCCCAATCTCTCCCCTGTCTATTGTTAGACTGTTCTTAATTTCAGTGTCTCTGGTTATGTTTTGCTTGCTTT
>PVJI01020022.1:0-30448 GCA_004026765.1 Micronycteris hirsuta
GTTGCAGTTTCTAGTTTTCGTTGTCACTGTTGTTGTTTGCTTCTCTGTTGATTGTTTATTTAAATATCTGTTATTAGCTAAAGATTAAGGAATAGTATTTCATACATTGTTGATGAGAAGATAGTGTGGAACAAGCTTGTCCATAACAAAGTTTGAAAGTGTGTATCCATTCTTAAATCATTCTTTATGGAATATATTGTCTATGGGGACAGAAATCCTGGCAGGGTTTTCCAGTAAGCTGTGATGAATGCCAGTCTGCAGACATGCACTAAATATCTTTTGAATGAATTAACTGAATACCCCTATTTCTAGCTATTTTGATACTAGAAAAGCATCCTAAGGTATAAAACAGATATCCATAAATTATATTTAAAAATAGCTAAATTTGATTTTCTACCAAAACTAAAAATGGAAACTATGCATATCCCAAAATATCAGATTGTTTGAATAAATTATGACTTCTTCATAGAGTGTGACAGTAGAGATTTATTAAAAACAGTGATACTTAGAAATATAGGGAAATATTCATTCTTATTGAAACAGTAGTTGCCAAATGTGACATTAAAGTGATAAGACTACATGATTTTATATTGCTGATATAAAGTAAATGCCTGTTGGGTGTTAAATAGTATTTTAAGTTTTATTTTATCTTTACAAGTGATTAACTAATCTTAAACATACATTCAGGATTATGAGGCCACTATTACTAACAAAGAATTAATTTAAATCTCACATCAGTCCTACGAGGACAATACTACTCAATTCCCCTGGAAACTCAATCAAAGAAAGAGATTACCTTGCTTCCAAGGGCATATTAAAACTGGCAGAAACAGGGTTTGAAGCCAGGGAATTAAGTTACAGAACCACTCATCTTAAACCTTCTATTCTATGCCTGAATAATTTACTTGGATTTCACCTTTTCTGAATTATAATAGCATTTATTTTTATTGTGAACATACAGTACTTTTATAATAGAAAAGCCAAAATACAATTTTTAGAAGGTGGTTGAGAAATGCTTGCTTAATTAAAGAGGAACTAAAAAAAGCAATATATTAATACGTAGACATTTGAGTAAAAGATGAAGAGTTTTTAAAACCAATTATAACTGTCAAGGTATCACCGTGGTTAGTGATATTATCAGAGTCGGAAGTAGACAGTGGTGTAGTATCAGGTGTCAGGGGTATTATGTCAAGGAGTTTGGGGGACATGAGTGAGAGGAAACATTGCTCCTTATGTGAGTCCTTATTCTATGGTTAAAGTTTCAAACTGGTAAAGTTTCAAACACTTTTTGTTCTCTCCTCTCTATTTCTAAAAAGTTCCAACTGTCACACAAATGTGAATTTTGGGTCACAGGATCAAAACTTAAAAGTCAGGTATTTTTAATGTAATTAAAAAATAAAGTGCATAATTCATTTCTGAATAAATATGAATAATGGCCTCCTAATTTTAAAACAAATATATAGAAAACATGTTTGGGTATGTGTTTATATCTGCTGACATTTTATTTAAAAATGGGGTCAACAGAAGGCAAAAGTACTTGATTGAATGTCCTTAACATACTCTCTATTCAATAAAACAAAATCAGATTAAATATCCTTTACATTTCTTTCCAACCCTCGTTGTTATTATATATGGTGCTAAAATTTAATTTTATAGAGAAGTATAAATATATACACTCATATATATGATTTATAAATCATATATAAAGAATAGACAAACATTCTATATAATATTGCATATTCAAAAATTAGACGTCTAAAACCATTAATATTTGTGTTAATAATAAGTTCATTTTCAACAATGACCTTTAACACTAAGTCAGTTTACAGCCTAACCCAGTGACTTGTTAATATGTGCATTCTTATTTTGAAATCAAATTCCAAAAAATATATACTGTATTTGCCAATAAAACGCATATGATTAAAAAAGGAATAAGTGATTCTGAAATTAGTGATTCTGAAACACACACATATATATACATGAAACTTGGATGTGTGTATATATATATATATGAGTGAAACTTGGATTGTATGTATACACACACACACACAATCTACATATATACACACACTCTCTATAAGGTCTCTGAAATTGTTAGAGTTACTTTCACTCTTCCAGTGCAATGAAAACAAAGAAAAGCCATTCTCAGCTATTGAGTGGTGGAAAAGAGCGTTTTGCCTGGATCTCAGCGGGGCAGCCTGAGGTTCTTAAACACCTAGGGTTGCACCCACAGAGCAACATCAACTCTTGACAACAGCAGCTGAGAACACAGAGGGTATCTTTGCACTCTAAATTGAAATTTATCAATTTCAAACAAAAAGATTGAAAATTAAAGGAGGACATCTCATTTTTTGGTATACGAGTAAAATGTATTTTTCATCATAATGCATTATTACCAATGCAATTCCATTAAATGAAATCTAGGAAATATGTATATAGCAATGTTTTTTTTAGAAAATTTAGTCCTTATTACTTGTATATATTTCAGAATTTAAGTAGATTCAGTCATATTTTCTCAATATTTTCCAGAATTTTCATTACAATAAATGCTTATTATTGTATCATTACACCCACACAATCATATTTAATGTAATATTATGCTGTTTTTAGTTTCATTTTTTCTTAAATTTATTGTGGTGATATTTTTACAACCCAGAACCAACCAATATAACAGAGAGATAAGTAAGGCTCTGAAAGAGAAAAAGTTCTCCTTGTAATCACAAAGAGATAAATTTTTCATAATGAGCTCATGTTAGAGAATTTGCATTGTGACTATAATTGTCACAATTTATTTAAATTCAGATTTTGCTGTAAGTTGTCAGTAGGTAAAATAAATACCATAAATTAATGCAACACAGTTTCTTTATCCACCTATTAATTAATATGCACTTAATTGTTTATAGGTTATTACAAAAAATTATTTTTGAACACTTTTGTTCATTGATCCTGGCGAACAAGCAAAAGGTACCACACTTTTTGATCTCAAGACATCTTTAGAATCTTAAAAATTATTAGGAATTTCCAAAAGATTTTGTTTTAATATCTGTATTTGTCACTATTTATTAGAAATTAAAATTACAAAATTCAAAAACTCTTGCTTATCAATTTGTTTTATACTAATTTTATATTTATTATATTAATGCAGTTTATGGAAAATAACAATGGTATCCAAAACAATTAGATAAGAGTACCACTGTTCCACACATTAATAGAATAGAGTTCTCATTTCTGTTAAAATACATTCGATCACTTAAAATACATTTTTTGTATGAAGAATGTAGAGAAAAGCTAACCTCATACAGAAATGATGTTGAAAAAGTGAGAAGTATTCTAGTAGCTTTTTTGAGATCATCGTGGCTTATTTTAATTCTTTATTCCACTTGACAAGTGGAAGTTTTTTAAAGAATAGTGATAATGTGGAATATGAAGCTGTATCAATGAATCTTTCATGACTTAGTATTTTAAAATTCATTGATTTCTCTTTGAATGTATATTTTACCTATGTATGATTTTGTATCGTCATACACTGATCATTTGGAAATAGTTGTTCCCATAATAAAACTAATGATTTGTCATTGTTAATATCTTCATCTATCTCATCAGAAAACCTAAAACTACTAGGAAAATATAAAGCTTATGGAGATTAATGCAAATTTTTACATTTGTAATACATGTTTGAAACTAACATCTTTCCTTTTTTAAAAATATTTTATTTATTTATTTTTAGAGAAAGGGGAAGGGAGGGAGAAAGAGAGGGAGAGAAACAGCAATGTGTGGTTGCTTCTCATGCATCCCCCACTGGGAACCTGGCCCACAACCCAGGCATGTGCCCTGACTGGGAATCAAACCACGACGCTTTGGTTCAAAGGCCCACACTCAATCCACTGAGCTACACCAGCCAGGACCTTTTCTTAAACGCTAAGTGTGTAGTGGTGAAGAAAAGTGACCATTGATATAGTTTGGTGTTTCTACGTTGATGTGTGCTGAGACAACAGAAGTTTTATTACTGTTGTTTTACCCCAACAGTGCAAATGTCAATACAATTATTCCAAGATTAAACTGAGCATATTCCAGAGTATTCAGCACTTTGCATACTTCATAATCTTTTATGATGTTTAAGTTTGCACTTATTCTAGACTGATTCAAGCAAATAGCAATTATAGCCAGCCATATCTGTGTATTATTCCATTTGTAAGTCAAAAGTACAAACCTTAAGGCAAAATGCTCAGTCTTCATGTTTTTAGCTAAATCATTAATTTGAAAATTTATTCTATCAGTGAAAAGTACACTGACATGATTTCTTTACTAACTTTTCATCTGGAAGGCATTCATCAATGTCATCTGTGCTAGGCTTTTTAATCTCTCAGCTATTGTGTACGTTCATTCAACCCATGAAATTGAAAAAAATTCACACTGCAAGGGACCCTATGACTTTCTCAAATGATTTTTAGCTCTTAAAAGCTCATTAGGTTTACTTTGAAAACATTCCAGTATTTTTTATTTAATATCAGAATGATTGGTTTCAGAATAATGCCACACTTCTACTGAGACATAGCCGTATTCACATATGTCTGCGGTATAAGTCACAATGATTCAAATGATTAACATAAAGCCGAGAAAAGGACGGTCTTTGTCATACTTTCCTTTCTTAGCTACAGTTGGCCCAGTTTGTTTGGACTAGTTTCTTTTCTCCGTGCCTCAGAATATTCACTGAAATGTCAAATTCATCTTTTTGAGCTAGTGAGTCTGTGGGCTGAGAAAACAGGTGGTTGTAGAATTATCTTTTTTAGGCCAACATTCTGGCAGTAACTATTAAAAATATTGTAAATAAATATCGTTTTACTTAGGAGACAAACTATCTGTTTCTGATAAAATGCAAGCATTTAAAAAAATGTTTGAGTAATGTTCTAAAAAAAAATGCAAAACAAGAGTCCAAAGTATACCTACTTGTGTTTCTACATTTTAATATTTATTTTGCCTATAAAATATCTATTTCTGATAAAATTCAAGCATTTGAAAAAATTATAATTCAGGCAAACCTATAAAAGGTAGGCAATAGTGAGAACCAAAGCTTCGAGGTCTATTTGGATACTTAAAACAGAGTTTATGCAATTGCCTTCCTCAAATGAATATGAATATACATATTTTTATTATATTATCCATCTATTTTTCAGATAGCTGTAAGATTTCCTCTGCCAAATGGCATCTACATTAGCAAATAGAAAAAAAAAAAAAATAGAAACAAAAGAAGCAAACAACTATCAGCCTCCTGGACTTTCCATTTTCAACTTGATGTATTACCAACCTTTTTGTCTAGAAAGAGAAGGGTTAGTTTTACAGGGACTATAATCACATGGTACTGCTCACCATCCCCAAACTCTATTGTGTCTATCATTCTCTAACCGGAGTGAAAAATAAAAGACCAAATAAAGCTTGAACAGTGTTTGGAAGGATTAACTTCTATGACCAAAGATATTGTCTTTAACAGTACTTGACTGGTAGGATAAAGAACTAGACAGGAAACTAAGAAAACATGGAAAGCAGACATTGTGTGGCTTTCCAAATTCAGAAATTCAGATTTAGTTTGTGGCTATATTTTTCCTGGCTGCGATTGAAAAAAGTCAGCATTGCTAAAGGCTGCACTTCAAGGTGTATTAATGTTTCACTTCTTATGCTCCTTAGCATCACCGCTCTAAACTGCATCTCATCCAGTCATGGCACTCTTATGTGCATCATCTGATGAATGAATTCAACAGAAACAAATCGCACAGCGAACTGGTAAAAACTCAAACTCAAACATTCCCTATGGTCATGGACTTCACTTGTTTTTCAGACTTCGAAACCTGGATAGAGGTGAAAATTGGGACTCGAGCATTCAGCATAAGGACGTTTTCCCTGAGGCAAACGCTGGTGAAAAGGATTGACTCTGAAAGTCCCTGAAAGATTAACGTTGCTTCATTATGACCTTTGAAAAACTTGCCTCTGATTCTTCTTTTTCATCAGTTTTCCTGAACTCAAGTTGATCAACGAAGAGCTCTTAAAATGCAACAGCCATTTTGCTGTTCTACCATCTTTTCTTGTAATTAATGTAACACAAGTTTCTACAAATACTGAGAATTTCCATAGTGAAAATTCTTGGAACCAAACGAAATGTTGACTGATCTTCTTCCATCTGTCTTAAAATATACTCAAGCATCTTGCTTCGCTTCCTAGCATTTGTCAAAGTCGGTTTCTGTTAGCAACACTTATAAAAGCTTGAGCTGATGACTCGGCTTGTTTCTTCTCCTTCTACAATATGCTTCGGTCATTGGGATGGTCACCAGGAGCAAAATAGAAAAACAAACAAGAAACAAGAATGTGATGTATAGAGCTAGACATATGTTCCATGATCAATTGTCTGAATCTGATTGCCTAAAAATAAGCAAATCTATAAAGCACATTCTGCTTCTTAAATTTTAGCAAGGAAATAAAAAATAAATCCACATAAGCAAATATAAGAGAGTGCATTGTGTAATTTGGGTTCATTATAGCTAACTTAGACCAGGGGCTTGAGTTTTTATTTGGTGCAGAGTTGCAGAATATATACTAATAATTTAAAGGTTGAAAACAAGAGAGAATGTAGTGTAATGGTGGGTGAAATTCTTACCATAGATATGTTTATGGCTAAACCATAGAAATAATAAAGTTATGTAAGGATTATGCATTTCTTCTTATAAGCAATTGAAAACACTACACTTTTGAAAATAATACATCTTAACTAACTTTTGTTATAAAAACAGTTTTGGAAACAGTGTATGATGGATTGGAAATATGTTGGAAAAAGATTGTTTATGGGAAGCTGATTTACATATGCCCAGGAAAGTGTTTCAATGAACTAACAGTTTTCTACCCTCGACATTTGGTAGTTAGTAAAGCCAGAAAAAAAGTACGCCAGGATTATGGCTAGTGGCAGTCCCTTCCCTTTGCAAAGGGGCTTACTGCTTTTGTGAAAGAACAACCATAAGATCGAGACAAAGTAGTCCCAATATTTCTGACAGTGTGTATGGGGATTCTGGGGTAAACTGCAAACCCAGCCTTATGCTCACACCTTCATGAGATATAAAGGGGTTGTTCATCACACAGGCAGGAACATGCACGTGTGTGTGCATGCATGTGTGTGTGTTGTGTGAAATTGCCACACACACAGCTGTAAAGTTGGAAAATCTGCTTCCATTCATATCACTTCGTTTGTCATTTCTTCCTCCAAGAAATTCACCATGATTAGTTAGCTTCCGGACCTTCCACTCACTTACTTCCTTTATTCAAGTTTAACAATTTCAGACAATGCTTATTTAGCTAGTATCTGTTGTTTAGAGCTGTTTCATCTCTTCCTTTCTTTTCTTTAAAAGAGATCTTACTGGCTAACTTGTTTCCTGAGTATTTTATATAATTTAATTCTGTATATAGTTTACCTGGAAAAATAATCTGATTTACTTGTAAATGTACTTGATCTTAAGGATTTCTCAGCCTTAAATCAAAGTACTACCTCTTAATCATGTACAAATTACAAAATAATCAACTGTTGCTTTAATTCTGCAAGTGTACTTACTAGCTTTGAGGTCACAGTTGATAAGCGGATATTTAATCTGAATTCATTTATAATGAATTCATAATTATAAAATGGTGAAGGGGACAAAAGTTTTGCCACCCCAAAATGTGCATTTTGTGATACCAATTTTAAGCTGCTTACTATGTCTTTTTTCCACAGACTTATTATTCTCATTGTATTAAACTTTTGCAGCAATATAGAAAAATAGTTTGGTGTCTAAACAGAAAAAAAATTCATGTTTTAATTTTAAGTATATTTCATTATATCCTATATCTGTAATTATAAATACAAATTAATCATATTCAGAAAATAATTCTATAATTTCTTGCTCAAACTGCTCTTTAAAAATAAACCTAAATTTCCATTTCATTTTTAAGGGTTTTTTGTTAATTTAGAATATGTTTTAAGTTTACACGCACGTTTTAATAGTATCACTTTTACACATATGCATTCACCATCTGTATTTTTCTCATTTCCTAAAATATAAGTGACATATGTTTTAAAGTCACTATTTGCATTACTCCTTGGAAATTTAGGTCACGCTGCTTTTCTTGCCTTCGGGTGTCATTTTATACACAAAACTCCCAATGAAAAATCTGGGTTTCGGTTCTCTGCAAAGGTCCAATATTAATTTTATGCTGTGATGTTCTTTGTAAGTTATACTTTAAAGACATTTAAGGATATTATAAGTAATGAGATACTCAAGAATCATCAATATTTAAAGAAAACAGTAAGAGTAAAGAAAAAAGAAATATTAACCAGGATCACATTTTTAATGATTCTTCTTTATACACGTAACAAAACAATGAAATCTATTGTAATGAATAATCATGTGAAGAGCTGTATAAATACCACCTTAGTCAAGAAGTAATAAATATTACCAGCAACTCATAGCACTCTTCTCTCATCTGATTTTTTGCAGTCACAAAGTTATCCTTTTCCCAAAGTCACCACTGCATTGAGTTTTGTGATATTCATTTTCTTCCTTTTATTATTTGTATCTATGGTTTCCCTTAAAACATCCTTATACATCCTTAAAAGAGTATAATTTAGCACTGTTTGCTATTGAACATCTCATGTATAGAATTCATAGTGTAGGCAGTCTTTTTTCTTTGATCTCTCACTTAATATGTCTTTCTTCTAGTTGTTTTATGTAAATATAGTTTATTTTTATTAAAATATAGTCTTGCGCCCTGGCTGGTGTAGCTCAGTGGATTGAGCGTGGGCTGCGAACCAAAGCATCGCAGGTTTGATTCCCAGTCAGAGCACATGCCTGGGTTGCAGGCCAGGTCCCCAGGGGGGCCACATGAGATGCAACCACACATTGATGTTTCTCCCCATCTCTTTCTCCCTCCATTCCCTTCTGTCTAAAAATAAATAAATAAAATCTTTAAAAAATATACAGTCTTGCTTTCTTGTTTTTATTACCTCGGCATTTATGAATTAATCACCCCTCATTTCATTATTCTATTGACCAATATTCTCCCTACTTTTGAGAATTCTGCCATATTCATTGTTGGACATGCATTCTGGTACCCTTGATTCTGCAAAATTTAATTTGAGAAGTGGAATAGCTTGGTCTTAGGGAATGCATATTTTCACCCTTCCCATATAAAACTAGAATGCTTTTCCAGTGTACGAATCCACCAATAGTGCACATATGTTGAAATATTTACTCTTTCTACCACTCTTGGACTTGTCAGTCTTTAAAATTGTAACCACATTAATGTGTATGCAAAGCAGTCTCATGGTTTCTGACTTGCATATGTCCGATTACTAATATGATTTGAGTACTTTCAGATACTTATTGGAAAATTGGATTGTTTTAATTATGAAATCCCAATTCAGTTTTGTCCCTATTTTCCAATTGTATTGACAGCATTTCTGTTGAAGATTTACAGTAGTACTAATTTTATGGTAATGTACACATAACATAAAATTTACCATTGTAAGCATTTATCAGTGTACAATTCAGTGGTAGTAAGTGTGTTCACATTTTTGTGTGACCATTTTCACCATTCACTTCCAGAACTAAAACTTTAGGCAAAACTAAAACTTTATACCATTAAACAATAACTCACTACTTTCTCCTTTCCTCATTCACTAGTAACCACTATTCTACTTTTCTGTTTTTATGATTTTGACTACTCTAAGTATATGAGAAATCTAAGTACTCGTATAGGGAACTAAGTATATGAACATATAAGTGCAATCCTACAGTATTTGTTCTCTTGTAACAAATTTATTTCACATAACATCATTTCCTCAAGAGTTATCAATGATGTGCTATATGTCAGAATTCCTATCTTTTTCAAGGCTGAATAATATTCTACTGTATTTATGTAATACATTTGACATTCATCTATCAATGGACACCTAGGTTGATTCCATGTTTTAGCTACTATGAATAATGTTGCTAAGAACATATATGTACAGATACCTTTTAAGACCTTTTTTTAAGTCTCTTTGGAGTATATGCCCAGAAGTAAAGTTGCTGAATAATATGCTCATTCTATTTTTAACTTTGAGGAGTTGCCATAAAGTTTTTCCCAATGGGCTTTGCCATTTTACATTCTCACCATAATGAATAAGAGTTCCAATTTCTCCACACATTCTTCAACACTTATTTCATTTTTAAAAACCATCTAATATGTGTGAGGTGATATATCAGTGTATTTTTATTTATATTCCCTCAATAATTAATCATGGCAAACACCTTTTAATGTGATTATTGGTCATTTATTTATTCATTTTTTTTGAGAAATGTCTATTCAAATCTTTTGATCATCTTTACATTGACTTGTTTCGTTATTTGTTGCTGAGTTTTAGGAATCCTCTGTACATTTTGATAGGAATTACATTGAAGCTGTAGATTGCTTTGGCTATTACTGACATTTTAACACAATTGTCTCCCAATTCTTTAATAAGGACATCTTTCCATTTATCAATATATCCTATAAGTTCTAGAAATTTTGTAGTTTTTATTGTATGTCTTCCATATTCTTGATGTGATTATAAATGGAATTCCCATAATTTCCTTTGAGATCATTATTGTTAGTATATAGGTATGAAACTGATTTTTATTTGTTGGCTTTGCTTACTGCTACTCTTCCGAATTTGTGGAATCATTAGGGTTTTCTACATATCATCTGTGAACAGAGATTATTTTACTTCCTCCTTTCCAAATTGGATGACTTTTTTTTTCTTCTAATTTTTCTGCCTGGAACTTACTATATTGAATACAATTGTCAAAGTCAGGGACTCTTTTCTTGTTCCTGAACTTAAATAAGGAGCTGTCAGTCTTTTACCATTCAGTATCCCCTAAAATGAACCCAGATAAATAGAAAAGATGCTACAAAATCAGCCCTTTAGCTGAAGTGATCATTTATACCAGTTGGATTATAGAAGGTATTTAAATCAAATTCAATATTTAACCAGGGTGATAGAATTGTCCGAAAATTCCTATTTGTAGTCCAAAGTGGAGTCTGCACACTACACATATATTCAAGAAATGCCCCAGGCCTAGAGGAAAGATCAATACCTATGGAGAGAGTACCTGACTTTCTAAAGTTGATGCTGATGGTTTTTTGAAGTTCAGCGGGCTGTGAGTTGCTATGCCATTTTTTTTAACCTTTCTGGATAACTCTCAGTGACTGTGTCTTCTGATATCGCCCCTGCCCCCCTGCCGTCTCTCCTACAGCTCTCATTAAACTCTATTAGACTCTTCATTTTGTACTCCATTTTTTCATTACTGCCATCACAAAAGTTTCATTGTTGTGCATCTGAGTATTCTATCTAGATACTTTATTTTAAGCTAACTTTCAGCTCCCTAGTTTTCTGTACTTTTTTTCCATCTTCTGTTAAACTTATCCTCTAAGTTTAAATTTGGTCACTGATTTTATTTTTTTACTTCTACAATTTTTATTTAAATATGTTTCAAATCATCTAATTCAAATAATCTCTTCTTCTCTGATGATATGTTTAAAGATGTCTTTTTTAATGTCATACAAATTATTATTTTTATAATCTGTGTCTGATAGTTCCAAATATGTACGATGACTGTGTGGATGTCTTTTCACTTCCTGTTTTTTCTGCTTGTTCAATATTCTGTTACTTGTGTAATTGCTTATTTTTGATCTCGTATTAGTCACTATCCTTGACAAGTAATTTATGAGCTTCTGAGTAGCTGACTTAAATGTGCCTTTTCTGGAGAGATTTTGTCTCTAGAAGGAAACACCTCTTCAGCAAATCACAACAGTTGAATTCCCTTAGTCCTTCCATAATGTATCTTTAAGGTGTTATATCACATGGCAGTCTATACATGTCTGTACATTTCCGAGGCTGGGCCTGGGGTAGACGTATTTCTGGCTCAAGCTTACACTAAGAATGCAGCCAGAGAATCTAAATTTGTATATCTCATCCTAGAAGGCCTTTTTCCTTCTATCTTCCTTACTGTGTAATACCCAGAAAAGTGAGAGATAAACTTTCGAGGGCTTTGCACATGCCTGCAGTACATGTGTACTCTTAAGAATGGACTCTTGCTTTTTCATGTTTTCCCTTTATTCCTTTTATTATTGCACCATCTTTTGATGTTTGCAGTAAGAGTTGTAAAGGTACTTTGCCAGAAGATTTAGCTGTTTAAAAAAAACTTTCATTTTAATAACATGGAGTGACATTAGAAGAATCGATAGCTGGAAAATATTTTACTTTGGTTTTGTTTTATAATTGGTTTTAGGTTAGTTATAGTTACTTGGCACTTATTGCACACCAGGTTTTGTATAAAGTAGGTATCTGGTTTTAGTTCTTGAAAAAACTCGATGGTGTGTATTTGAAAAAAAGGTTGGATCAATATTATTGTATGCACAAGTAAGAATATCTATGTACAAGAAACATATTAGCATATGAAATATGAAAACAATTTAAATCTAGATTTCTCAGTTACCCAATTACCATGAAAAAGTACATATACATATATAGAAAATAAAATATAAAATAATACTACCTAGACATATACTACACATTTTATAACAACTCTTTTCATTGGTCTAGAGAAATAATATTTGAAACTTTACCTATTACAACAAGTGAAATAGCATATTCACATAACAGAGGCAAAGAGAACTAGCAAAATAAAATATGTAGATAAAGTGTCAAATTAGGAGACATGTTATACTAAATTGAATCCCAGATTCATTCATTATGTAACAGGGTGCAGCCAAGAAGTGGGCCCAAATAGGGATTTGTAATGGGGTCCAGAACTCAAAGTGTACAGGAAATATTAGAAAAAAATATATAGGATGTCCTCACCACCTCAAGTCTGAACTGAGGGAGGGGATGGGACTCCTGGAGCAGGACCATTCAGAGCTGTTTTGCATTGCAGCAGCTTTGCAGTTAACCTCTGGCATGGTCATTTAACATATCTATAACTGTTAACTGGTTTCATAGATATGTTAAATAGCTGTGGCCATGCTTTGAGCCAGGGGGATGGAAGTGACTGCCACCCAAGATGTAACTGGGAGGCAACTCCCCCTGGACACTGCACCAGTGCGAGAGCTTGGAGATGCTTGTCTCCATGCCATGGGGCCACACCTGCCCACAGTTACCATGGTAGCCCAGAAAAGCTGGAAGAATATGAAGTGCTGGCAGGTGTAGTTGATTGAAGGAGGAGTCGGAAATGGGGCTGCAGAGAAAGATTGGCGCGGGGATTTAAACCCAGGCACGGCAGCCATAACTCTCTCTGGACCACGAGGCTTTGAAGGAGTGAGGACCCCTCGGCCTGAGAGAGAGAGAGAGAGAGAGAGAGAGAGGACCATGTGGCTTTGGGTGGCTCCCTTTGCCTCTCAGCCTAGGAAGCAGCAGAGACTTTGCCTGGAAGAAAAGGGGTGAAAGGCCTCTTGCTGGTGGGCCATGAGAAGGTGCCACATGGTTTTGGATTAACTGGGGTTTTGGATTAACTGGAGATCGAGGTGGCGACACGGAGGTTGGTGTCGGAACCGAGGAACTGCCTGAATCACAGACTTCTACTTCTTTTCCTGACATGTGGTACCCTGGACTGGGCAAAGGGGAGAAGCGAGGACTGTGTGTGTTTGTGGGTATTCTAAAGAACTTTAGTATTTTAAAGGAGACCTTAAGTCATTACTCCAAGCCTGTATAACTTGTAAATAAATCATTCCTTTCCTTTTCACCAGTCTCTGGCATTGAGAGACGTCTTTCCATTGGCAGACAGCATAACGAACCTGGTGCGGGGTTGGGATATCGTTGGGTGTCCCCACCCTGTTCTGTAACAATTATACCCATGGCTATGGGGCTTCATTCAAGTTATATAACATTTGTGTACGCATTTTGTCACCTATAAAAACAATCATAATGCTGGTTTTATGTATTGTTTATTGTTATATAGATAAAAATTGTGATATGGTAACATAGTAAAAATATTCTAGACTTTGTAGGCCTGCAACTGCCTTATAGAAAATACCAAATTACAGTTAAAAAGCAAGTAATCACAAGAGAAAGTTTCTGTGTGACAATAAGAGGTGTATTTCCTGGGTAAAGCAGGTGATTGGAGAATATATTGAAGGCAAAGGGAACTCTATTTTTCTTATTGTTTGTTACTTTGTGAGCAGTGGTCTCTATGGCTATATAGTTAATGCCTGAAATTAAGAATGACTGAGCTTTTAGCTATCTTTGACAGGGATCCTAAAGAAAATTTAGCATCAGTATTGAATTTGATGACATAAAGTTATAACATTCATTAAGGGCAGTAAGTGATGTATCAGTAGACAGCAGGAAGTCTGGATCACAAAAATTCAATTCAACTTTTTTGTGTGTGAATTCACAAAGATATTTTTGTAAGCCACAGCTAGCTAAATATTGTATTGATTAAAGCAAATTCCTAGTTGATCTATAAGAAAGATATATCTGTATGTATGTATACAAACACACATACAAATACTATCTAGAATGTATCCAGTCATGTAACATGAAAGTAGAGACATTTATTGAAGAACATAAATGATTTGAAAAACATTGTACACAGGACAATGACGCCTCAGTTCTCTCTGAGTAGGCACTTCGAGACCTCACACAGTTCTCTCAGTCACCATCAGCTGCCCCATCGTATTTTCATGAATTTCATCGATGGTCTGAAGTCTTTTCCCTTTCAAAGGTGATTTTATTTTTGAGAAAAGCCAGAAGTTTTGGGACACAAAATGTGGGCTGTAGGGGGGCTGAGTCACCTGGGTGATTTGATGTTTTGTCGAAAACTCTCCACGAGGTGTGAAGCATGAGCAGGAGCAACGTCACTCATGATGAGCTGTCGATCACCAGTTGCTCATAGTTGTAGCCTTCTGAATCACCTGAATAGTTTCCATAGAAGACTTTTCTTGATGCAGATCTCTTGCTCTACTTGCTCAATCATTTTGAATGTGACAGCCACACAGTACACAGGCTCACTCAACAGTATCTACCACCCCCACTGACTGGTAGAGTGAAGTGTCAGTCATTGTTCACACATTCGCATTCCAGTCCACTCTCCTTAACCAACAGGTTACATTGATGTTGCACAAACTGTTCTCATTATATTAACAATGGTTGGACTTCTTATCGACTGACTTCGGATACACCTATACAGCTATAGATATAAGTTTTACCTATAAAGTATATATGATTTATATTAACCATATAACTCTATTGACTTTAAATATTTAATGTATGTATCTTTGATTCTACAATAAGAATTCAGTTATTCTAAATTTATTTTTTAAAAATTGTTTAAGCTTGGAAGCTAGAAAAATCCTGTTAAATACATACATAACTTTATCATATGGACCCATGTGAAGTTTACAGAGTTACAGTTCTGTTGACCTGCGAGAGTAGTTTAGATAAATAAATATCATTTTGAATAACGGCCTATTCCCTTTGAGTGTGCTACTTTTCAGAAAGTAACATGAGCAGAGAAATACTATGGGGTAGTTATAATGTAGTAGAAAATAGAGCCAACTTTTGTATGATTCAATTAGGAGATAGAGATTCACTAACAAATGGTGAAACTAATATTTTCCAGTAATTGCAATTCAGACCCATTTTCATAACATATCCTGAGCTGACCTTTATATATCCAAATTAAACTAAATCTGCTTTTTCCCCTGACACCACTTTAGAGAAGGGCATAGGAATCTAGTGACATGCTAAGTGGTGCTTGAAAAGTCAGGATGTTTAATTAAATAATTAAGTTTATTCTGTGATTCCTTTGAAAATAAATTATGATGGAGGGTCTCTCAGCTTATTAACTCCAAATAGACCTCTGGTATTATAGGAAGAAAGGTTAGAGATGTGCATTAAAATCAGGATTGCAAAATATGTTAAATGACCTTGGAAGGCAACACTGTCAATTATTGTATTTACTTCCATTAAACATTAAACAAGACCCCAAATGGTGGTCAGAAGAATGCTTTCAGAGACCATTCATCATCAATTGACAGAAATTGACTGTGAGATTAATCTATGTACCATCCTGATTAACGATATCAGTATGTTCTTGATTTGACAGTGTTTTAAATCAAAGACACTTTTAATTTTATTTTCATTTCTGCTTCTAAATTTAAGAAGCAGTAAGAATTTGAAGAGATGCAAGTATTTATTAAATATTTTTATATAAAACAAATCCACAAAGAAGTCCAAAACACTAATTCAGAAAGATATGTGCACCCCTATGTTTGTCACAGCATGTTTTGCAGTAGCCAGGACGTGGAGGCAATGCAAGTGCCCTTCCAGACGCGCTAGGACAGCCCTTAGTTGCACAGCCCCTTGTCCCGAGCATATTATTTCCCACGCCAACACATCAAATTCCGAACACTCAGTCAAAACTCCCTGTGGAATGGACCTCCATACAGAGACTCTTTAGGTTGCTGTTCTTTTTTTTTTTTTTTTTTAATTAATTTAAAGAGAGACAAGACAGAGAGAGAGAGAGAGAGAGAGAGAGAGAGATTTTTGTTGCTTCATTTATTTACACATTCACTGGTTGACTCTGGTATCGAACCCACAACCTTGGTGTATTGGGATGATGCTCTAACCAACTGAGTTAGCGCACGGGGAAGGTCACTATTGTTTTCTATCACAACAGAACTGTCCAGACATTGAATACAAAAGTCATTTACTTTGATGGGTTCCCATTGTGTGCCTATGTTTTCATTATGGTACATTATATCTATGTATGTAATTTCCCCTACTAACACACATTTAACCTCATAGTCACCACTGAGTAAAGATTTAATAAATAGTTTTATTTCTATTTATTTATATATTCACTGGATTATCACTTTGTAAAAATGCAACCAATTTCTAAATATTAATTTTGTATACCGCTACTTTACTGAATTTATTTATCACTTCTAACAGTTTTTTTTTTTTTTTTTGGTGTAATGTTTGTAGTGCTCTCTATTTAGTATCATGTTATTTGCAAATAACGACAGATTTTCTTCTTCCTTCAGTTTGTATATTTTTCATATTTTTTTCCTGATTGTTATGGCTGGGACTTCCAATATTACGTTGAATAAAAATGGTGAAAGTAGACATTTTTGTCTTGATCTTAAGGGAAGCACTTTCAGCTTTTTTCCCATGGACTATGATGTAAACTGTAAGTGTGCCATTTATGACCTTTATCATGTTGAGGTAAGTGTCAGCCTATCACACCTTCCGAGAGGTTTTTTTCTTATCACAAAAAGGTGCTGAATTTTGTCAAATGCTTTCTCTGCATTTATTGATATGATGATATAATTCTACCCTTATTTATTTGTTAATTAATTTTTGGATATTAAACTAACCTTGCATCTCAGGAATAAATCCAATTTGACCATATTCTTTTTAATATATTGCTGAATTCTGTTTGCTAGTCATCTGTTGAAAAAAAAAACTAGTCTATGTTCATCAGGGTATTGGCCTATGACCTCTTTTCATTGCAATGTCTTTGTCCTGTTTTAGTGGTGGCCTCCTAAGATAAGCTGAGACGTCCTCTCTCTCTCTCTCTCTGTTTCTCTCTCTCTCTGTATGTGTATATATATGTAAGTTTTGGAAGGAGAGGTGTTAATTCTTTAAATGTGTGGTAAAATTTATCTGTCTAATCAACCAACGAGTCTAGGACATTGTTTTTGGGGAATTTTTGATTATTGATTTGATTTTGATACAAGTTATCAGTTTGTTAAAATTTTCTGTTTCTTCTTGATTCAGGCTAAGAGACTATATGCTTCTAGCATTTAATCCATGTCTTCCAGGTCGCCCATTTGTTGCCATATAATTACAGTTTCTTACAACCCTTTGCATGTCTATGGTGTCAGTTTTCACTTCTCTTTCATTTTTTTATTTTATTTGTTTGTGTTCTCTTTTTGTCTTCATGACTTTGCTTAGAAGTTTAACAATTTTGTTTATCTTTTCAAAAAACTAGATCTTTATTTTATAAATCTCTTGTAGTTTTCTATTAAACTCTATTTTGTTTATTTCTGTTCTGATCTTTACTGCTTCATCTCTTCTGTTCAATTTGAGCTTTGTTGCTCTTATTTGAGTTCCTGTGGGTGTAGTTTAGACTCTTTATGGGAGGTTGTACTTATTTCTTGAGGTAAGCCTGTGTTGCTATGAATTTCCTTCTCAGGGCTCCTTTCACCGTGTTCCGTAGATTTTGGGTTGTTGAGTTGTTATTTCCATTTGTCTCAAATTATCTTTTGATTTCTTCCTTGATCTCATTGTTAACCAATTCATTGTTTAGTAGCATGTTATTTAGCCTTCATGTGTTTTTGCATTTCTTTAAAATTTTTTCTTGTAATTGATTTGTCATTTCATATCATTGTAGTCAGAGAAAATGCTTGATATTATGTCAACATTTTTAAATTTATTGAGACTTTAGCAGCCTAACATATGGTCTCTCATGGAAATATTTTATGAGCACTTGAAAAGAATGTATATTCTGCTGCTTTGTGGTAAAATGCTCTAAAAATATCACTTAGATTGATATGGTCTAATATATCACTTAGAGCCGCTGCATCCTTATTGATTCTCTGTCTGGAAGACCTGCCCATTGATGTCAATGGGGTGTTGAAATCCCCTACTACGACTATATTACTGTCGATTTCTCCCTTTATGCCCCTCAATATTTGCTTTGTGTATTTAGGTACTGCTATGTTGGGTGCATACATATTTATAAGGGTTGTATCCTTTTGTTGGATTGCTCCATTGATCATTATGAAATGTCATTCTTTGTCTCTTATTATAGCCTTTGTTTTAAAGTTTGATAAAACTATAGCTACACCAACTTTTTTTTGTTTTCATTTGCATGAAATATTTTTTTCTCTTTACTTTTAGTTTGTGTGTATTTTTTTTTTTCTGAGGTGGGTCTCTTGTAGGGAACATATATATGGTTTTGTTTCTTTATCCATTCAGTTACTCTGTGTCTGTTGATTGAACCATTTAAACCATTTACATTTAAAGAAATTATTGATAAGTCTGTAGCTATTGTCATTTTATTATTTATATTTATGATCTTTTTTCTCCTTCTTCTTCTTCTTCTTAAAAAAGTCACTTTAGTATTTCTTATAATATTTCTGTAGTTATGAATGCCTTTAGTTTTGTTTGTTTTATTTGTTTGCTTTTGTCTGGGAAGATCTCTATCTCCTCTTTAATTTTAAATAATGGCCTCACTGAGTGGAATAATCATGGTTGTAAGTTCCTGCCTTTCATCATTTTGAATATTTCATGTCAAGACTTTTTGGTCTGAAATGTTTCTGTTGAGAAATCAGATGGCAGTTTTTGGGGAGCTCCGCTGTAGGTGACTGAATGTCGTTGCTTTGCTACTTTTAGGATTCTTTGTCTCTAACCTTCGCCATCTTCATATGACATCTTGGGTGCCATAAGTACGTGTTTTGGGGTGGGCCTCTTTGCATTCACCTTGATTAAGGCTCTTGGCACTTCTTCAACCTGTATATCTATTTGCTTTGCCAGGTTATGGAAGTTATCAGTCATTATTGCCCCAAGTAGATTCTCAATTCCTTGCTCTCTGTCTTCTCTGGTACTTCTGTAATGCACATATTGTTGTGTGAGGTATTGTGTCAGAGGTCCCTTAAACTTTACTATTTTTTTTTTCTTTCTGCTATTCTGATTGGGTGTTTTCTACTATGGTGTTTCCCAAATCACTGCTTTGATCTTCTGGTTCATCTAATATGCTTCTGATTCCTTCTAGTGTATTATTTATTTCAGTTATTATATTATTATTGTTGTCTGGTTCTTTTTTATGGCTTCTATGTCCTTTTTTATGTTTGCTCCAACTTTGTTGAAATTCTCACTAAGTTTCTTGAACATTCTTATAATCAGTCTTTTGAACTCTGTATCTGGTAGATTGTTTTTCTTGTTTTGTTTAGTTCTTTTTTCTGGAGTTTTTTTTCCCTCTATTCTTTTGTTTTAGACATGTTTCTATTTATTAAATAGATGTGCTATGTCTCCAAGTCTTGGAAGGGTGGCCTTATATAGTTGGCATCTTGTGGGGCTCTAGGAATGTCACGTGTGTGGGTCATGTGTGCCCTTCTGTTGTAGTTGAGTCTTGATTGCTGTGGCATGTCAGTGGATGGGATTCGCCCCAGGCTGACTGACTGTGAGGACTGGCCACAACCACAGCATGTCAGCTACTGTGCAGGTGCTGACCCCACAGAGTGGAATTTGACCCAGTGCATGTGGTGCCTTCTGAGACCACCCTTTTATTTTGCTAAGTGTGGAACCGATTGTGCCGTGCTCTGCTATGGTCTGAAGCTGGTCACCGGGTGTTTCTGTGCTGGGGTTTCCTGGGGTGGGGAGTAGGCTTTGGTGCCAGCCAATGTCAGCTGTTGTCTGTGACTGGCCCAAGTCTACCTGGTCGGAGCTATAAAACTATCTGAGGTGGTAACTGCCTATGCTGGATCTGAAGGCATGTGGTGGAGGCCATGCTGCAACTCAAGAACGGCAGCCACCAGTCCCAGGCCTAGGGCCTCTCATCAAAAGACACAGAGCACCCAGAGGCCTGTGTCTGCCTGCCAGCTGCTCATAAGGCTCACCTGCTAAAAGACCTTATTCTGTACCAAGTTAGGTGTGATGGCGTCTCAGGAAGCCATCGGGTTGGAGAGAGAGGTAATCACCAGGCTAACGCAGATGCAGATTTGTCCATGTGAGAGGAGAGCTCAGTACAGGAAAGCCGGTGCTTGCCTGATGGCTCTGTGGGAGGAAAGCTCGATGCAGGGGGCACAGCAGCTGTCTCTCCAGTCTTCCCCTGAAGCCACGCAACTCCTTTCCTCTCTGAATGTCTTTGGTGCCTTTCAAGCCACTGTCGCCCTCTTAGAGCCCAGAGTGAATGCTTGAGAGTGAGTGCGTCTGTGTATGAGCAATTCAAGGGAATGCCCGAGTTTCTAGCAGCCTGCCCTTTCACCCAGATGTGCAGAATCCCTACGGATTTCTACAGCCAGATGTTTTAGGGGCTTTTCATCTAGACACTGGTGCACTGGGGTGGAGACCTCTGTGTGAGCTGGAAACCCGTTGCTCCTCAGGAGATACCTCAGCATCTGAGACATGCCTCCCAGTTCTCAACTGCCACATGTGGCAGCGGGGCCACCTCAGGGGCTACCGGTCTCTATCTGGCTTCTTCTTTATATCCTTAGTTATAAGATTTCTATTTAGCCAGTCTTCTGTTGTACTACAGGTTTATTTTTCTATAATTTAGTTGTAATTTTGACATGGTCTTGGAAGGAGGTGAGCACAATGTTTACTAACTCTGCCATCTTGACTGAAACTTATAATATTTTTTATTATTTTATATGTGTTTTACATATTTAATTTTATTATATAGTAAATTATGTATATTAAATATATAACACATATATCAAGTGCCATTCATAGAAAACAATATTTACTTGTACTGAATGAATGATCTAGGAACTCTTGAAACAGATTTCTCCTGTTGACTTATGACCTATTTGAAAAAGTCATCAAAAATTCCGACCTAATTATCCCATACAGTAAAGAATATTTTAGGCTAAAGAGAGTCAAATTTAATTATTGAAGTATTTTTCTGTCAAGATAAGTTTAGACTTATGATGACTCAATTTTAAAAGTTATATTATATTAAAATTTAATATACAATATTACTTACATAACAATTATTTAAAGTTAATTAGAAGAAAATCTGAGATGTTTTGCAAAGAAATGTAATTAAAAATACTTTGGTGTCAGAGTTATGGATTAAAGTTTGCAGGTGTGTATACATTCCTTAACTGCTATATGAGGATACTATCGCATCTTTCTCTCTTGCTTTCTCTCTTCTCTTCCTCTCTCTTTCATTTTTTTGTGGTTGCATATCTGTGGTTTGGTTTCTGATAAATATTCACATTTTTAATAAGAAAGATGATTGTGTCCATGAAAATGTACAGTTTTTGTATAATATATAATATTAAATTCAAAATTAGTTAAAAAGACAGTCTTCATAATTATTACCTCTTGTATTTATAGATATAAAATACATCTATGTGGCTCCAATAAAATTGTATTGTGGCTCCAATAAAATTGTATTGCAAATATTATATGCGTTGCTTATTATTTTAGCAAAAGGATAAACAGTTCTCTGTTTTCTAAATCAGTCTTATCCCACCTGACCCCATTACAAACTTACTGCAACAGATCTAAGCAAAAATAACTGAAACATTTGTATGGGTTTGGAAAGAACATAATTCCACATGGGTACAGGATAAGTGAGGTTTTTATAGCTCCAAATATGTGTTTTCTTATTGAATTTGCACCTGCTTAAAGCTCAGCCAAATTATGGTGCATGGGCCAGTTCTATTTTCCATTTTCTTTGTGAATTAAAAGTAAAATAAACGTGCAATTTAGCCTAGACAGCAGATGGTCTGCAATAGGTACAAACATATTGTACCATATGTCTAAGTGGTACTCTCAGAAAGTATTTGGCACCACTAAAATATTTTATTTGCAATAGACATATGAATATACATACAGTACTTCAATTAAGGATAAAGTGACTGATTCACTGCTCATCATTAGGGAGAAGTATGGCTTAGAAATAGGTTTTGCACTCCATCTGGAAAACAGCAGCTTCCTCTGTTGAGCTCTGGTGACAGAGAGGAAAGCAAAGCCTACCTCTGGTGGTAAGTCTGTGGGACATTTGTGCATTTGTTAGACCATTAACAAGGATATGCCATTTCATTTTTGCCTAGCAAGTGTTCAAAAGGTAGACTTCATTATAAATCATACTTACCATCTAAAGTTACTTCATGAGTGGATTTTGTGCTTTTTAATTTTTTTACAAAATGTTGTGTTTATGCATCTGGAGAATATTTTCAAAACCATCATTTAGGTCTGTTTGAAGGATAGAAGGTAAGTTTGAAAAACTCTTAAGATATTTCCCATATTAATCTAACCCTTTGTGAGTCTAGTTTTGGCTGCTCTATTCTGTTCTGCGGGATAAAGTATTGTTTCTGCAATTGCCACAGGTAAATGGCATCTCCACAGACCCAGGTTGCTGGCTCTAAGTGGCAACTTTTACAAATTGGAGGCAACAAAATGAATTATTACCCATTTTTTGATCACTATATACACTTGAAACATTTAAGGCTTCTAATATTTTTTGTTAGAGCCACATAGGGATCTATGACTTGTAGATATATTCTAAATAATCAGTAATCAATAATAATAACAGTATCTTTTGTATAGTTTCCTCTGGGTCAAACATAAGTATTGATTTTCTTAAGCTTCTACACTTATTTAATTCTCCAAAATATTTTTATTGTATTTGAAATTATGCTCGAATTTCTGAGTAGTGGATCTAGAAAACAGCATCTTTTATACTTCTGTAGTCACATATTTAATTTCACTTGGTTAACTTTAGGTAGTATATTTTTTAAATCCATTTTTCCACCTATACATATTACTGGGACTTATTTCTTTCATGGGCTTTTCCAGCTTATATATTTTTGTACATGATCTCACATATACATACATACATCATACATATATCTCTAAGGTATCTTCCAGCTCTAACTGAAACTACGAGTAAATTAGATAAAGCACATCCACTGTCTCTGTATATGGATTGCATAAATATTTTTTATCCTAGAATAATAGAGACTATTTCAGCTTTTATTAAAGTGAAGATTTCAGCATGCTTGTATCAATCAGTACAAGGAAGTGAATATTTGCGACATAATGTAGATCAATGCCAGAACACATCAGTTTGACTTTAACTGTAATTTTAAGTAAAGGATGTTCAATAACTTTCCCTATCTCTGCAATTACTTTCTCATATAAGTCTTTATTCTAGGTTTTTGTAAAGTAGCATGCCCCCCCCTTATTTATAAGTCTGCTCGTGTACGATGAAAGGAGCAAAGACATCAGGGGATGTAATTCAATAACTCTACAATTTCAACAATGTCATCAAAATCACAGCTTCTTTCAGTCTCTGCTTGGCTGACCACAATGTGTATTGACCAAATCCTCAGGCTGACTTCTTATTCACTTGTAAAATGGCTGCCATTGACACCTGAGCCTATGAAAATTTATTATTATTCAGCAAAATTAAGAGATTTTGAATTCTTATGTATTTCCTTTGAAAATTAAAAATGCTCTATTCTCAGAAGCCCTCATCAGACTTTACCTGTTTCTTTTTTTTTTAATTACTTTATTGTTGTTCAATTACAGTTATTTGCATCCTCTCCCTCCCCTCCCCCCTCCCCCCAGCGACTTTACCTGTTTCTTATTGGTTGATATTTTACTTAGGTGACACTCACTCAATAATTATAGTTATTTTAGACCAATCGGGTAGAGCATAATAAATATCAGGAAGTCAGTTAAACTGTTTTTGCAAATGCATCACAAGATTTTTATGACTATGATGTTGGTTTATCTTTCTATGTAAGCAGGCATAAGACACCATGTTCACCGTCTTGATTTCATCTCTATAAAATCCAGAGCTTTAGTTCTTGCATATAAACAGCATATCTTAATTTGCTTTTAAAAATGATATTGACATGTTTTTGACAGTTAAAAACCTCTGTTTTTCTAAAGTGTCTTGTGTACCTTATCCAGCAAGAATCTAGAAGCAAATATTTACTTAGTTGTGTAAATTTCAAATGCAATTGGTGGGGGTTTTTTTTAGCAAATTTTATTTGAATCAGAGGAAAATTTTCTTTTTAAACTTTTTTTTTTTTAAAGATTTTTATTTATTTATTTTCAGAGAGAGGAGAAGGGAGGGAGAAAGAGCAATGTATGGTTGCCTCTCACATGGCCCTCACTGGGGACCTGGCCCGCAACCCAGGCATGTACCCCGACTGGGAATCGAACCGGGACCCTCTGGTTCCCAGCCCATGCTCAATCCACTGAGCTACACCAGCCAGGTGAAAATTTTTGCAATTGAACTAGAAATTATATATATATAGAATATGAATATTATATATATACACACATATATATATGAGTTTTAGTCCTAAATCTAAGATCAGTTGACTATATGACCTTAAATTATATTTGTTATTTAACCTTTGCAAATGTGTTTTTTATCTGCTGTATAACTGGCCTAGAATCAAATAACTGAAAGAGCAATCTACTTAAATTTTATTATAGGTGTCATACTCTTAACTGCTACATTATAATGTTGAAGGTTTATATATTTATGCTATAATAGTGTCATAAAATATATCTTTATAATATTTATTTATAATATTTTATAATATATTATGTTGTAATATTTATGTTATTGTACCTAAAGTAATTCACTTGATTAACTTAAACCATGTATTAATATAATTCAATTTTATGTTTGTTTAAAAAAGAATAAAAAGAAGAAAAGAATGACTGCCCATTGCTGAGACTGAGTAAAATAATCAGTAATGATGCCCATAACAGAACTTTTAAGTAAGCAAGTATCTATGTGGGCACTAACTGACTTGACCATGGCTATCTTCGGAAGAAAGCTACTGAGCACCTGTGTGTAGAAACACATAAAATTAGTTTATGGCCTTCCTGATTGTTCATTTCCTCTTTGAATAGGCATAGAATTCTTATCAACAAAGACCTCTGTCTTTGAAGATAATTTTGATCAACAATCACACATGTAGTTTATAAATTACTCTAAAGTACAATTCCTTAGTACATAAGAATTTAATAGGTCTCTCTAAGGCAGTTTCTTTGTTTAAGCTAAAACACAATACTTTCATATGAAATTACTTTCTAAGCCATAGCTGAGGAAAGGCTAAGCAATTTTCTGCAAACAATTATTATTGACCACTCTGAGGGTAGCTTATGTTAAGAAGAAATTTATTACTCTATTTTAGGTTTCTGGATTTTCAGCTTATAGTCTAACACCATTCCTGTATCTGATTTCTATTAAGCCAGGAGATGAAGTGTATTGCACATATTCAGGAGCCATTGAATAGGAGTTTAGATTTTGTTGTTATTTAGTCTTGACATTCTGTGTATACTAAAAAAGGCGATTTATTTCTAATAATGACTGCATTTTTCTATTTCTTATTTTTAATTTGTGCAGTTGTGTTTTCTCTATTGTTGATATATGTAATTATGTAGTTCTCATGTTAATTAAGTGATCAATATAGTGCCATAAACTAATTAGATATTGTAGTGTGTGTACTCACATAATTTTGAAACTTCCAGTTTGTAAACTGAACACTGATCTGAAAATTTGCCATACATCACCACATAGCTTTTATTCGCAAGGGCATTTAATTACAACTAGAAATGATACCAATGAACAAATAGATGAACATCATTTGTTAATTGTTCATAATGTGTCAGGCATTGCCCAACCTTCTCTTTTCGTAAGTATTTTGTCAGTTTGTAGAAAAGAAATCTCAAGCACACCGTTTCTTAGTAGTTTGTCTAAGGTAATATAACTAGGTTTAGCAGGGCTGAGATTCAGAAACAATGTGTCAACATGATTAAATGTTACTTCACATATTGTTGTTTAGTATTGAGTAAGTATTGGCCTATTTGTGTATAATGTATCCAGTCAGCCAAAAAGTCCATTTACTTTTTTTCTGTAGGATGGCTGTCTTTAACTTTATTCAATATAATTTTGCTCAATTGCATTGTGACAGCTGTCATATCAGTATGCATTTTTAAAAAAGCATATCAAAATTAGTGAATTTTTGTGCAGCCACTTTAATACAGAAGATAGAAGAAAATATGCAACATTTTAACCATATATACTTTATTATTTTAAGATAGGTAAAAACTCAACTGAAACACACAGAAACAAAAATTTGTGCAGTGTATGGAGAAGGTGATGTGACTGATCAAATGTGTCAAAAGTGGTTTGTGTAGTTTCTCAGTACCATTGACACTTGGCCAAATAATTCCATACCGTGGGCGGTTTTATTCATTGGAAGATGTTTAGCAGCATCTTTGGCCTCCACCCACTAGAAGCCAAAATCAGGAGATAGCACACATATTCAAACACCTCAGTCAATAAAGTTATTTGTGAAAATGAAAAAAAAATGTTTCTTTTATTTTACAGAAAAAAACGCAATGGTCTTTTTGGCCAACATGATGGTTATTGCTTAAAGTGATACTTTTTATGTTTTCATTCTAGATAACAATTACATTTCTAAATTTCTTATTACACTTTCAAGGACTTATTTTGAGTAACTATATGCATCAGTTACTTATTGCTACTGTCAAATGGTTTTCATTGTGCTAAAATCTGAGGCTGTGCTCCTTTGGGAGACTTTGTGGAAAGTCTGTTCCTTTGTTAACCTGGCTATTCAGGTTGACTGCAGTCCTTGGCTCACGGGCCCATCCTCCACATACAAGCCAACAATTCTATCCCTGGCACCTCTGCTTCTGTGGTCCCATCTTCTTCTCTGACTTTAACTCTCCCGATTTCATCTTATTAGGACCTATGACCACATTGAGCGCACCTGAATTATTCAGTATAATCTCCCCAGTGTAAGGCCCTTAATTTACCTACGAAAGTCCCTCATTTCTAAGAGCAGGAGGGCAACAAGTAATATCATCGCAGTGTGTTGACTATGTACATGGTACATAGCACATAGTACCTGGTACATAGCACATAGCACATGCACTACGGGGTTACTATATTCTCTAAGTGTTCAAAAATTACAAATATGGTTTTATAAAACATACCATAATTTGTTATGTGTAATTTACAAATTTTTGGCCAATTTTTTGAGGGAAAAATAAGGATGCACTTTATACATCCATAGTGTCTGATATACCTTGTATCTCTTCTTGTGTTTTGAAATTATTTGTACATAACATTTCTTGTACCATGAAATGTTCAAAAATAAATGCTAAAATTTCTTTATAATAAAAATGTATTTAAACAGAAATAAATAAAATTTGAATTAAGAAATTCAAACAAAATATTTGTTCCTGCAAGTTTGGGCCAAAAACATGGGTGTGCATTATGCACGAGAGTGCATTATACACTGGAAAATATGATGTCCAACACATGAGCCATAAAAAAGTATTGCTTTATGAAAAAATCGCAGAAAAGTAACTTTATTCACTTAGAATTATTACCTGTTATTTTAGAACTTAGAAATAAGTTTTTCGTCTAAGAGAAAATTGGAGGTTTTAAAAAATCACCACAATATATGTCGAATTTTCTCAAAAACACAGAATGACTCCCTGACCAGTGATGGAAGAAAGATTGTAAGAAAAGTTTGTTGTTGAAGGATTATTTAATATGAGATTCATAAAATATACCCAGCATCTTATGTTACATGTCCATTTAAGTTTATAAAAATAACTAAGGATTTTTACTATTTCCGGTAATAAATATATATCTATTGAGGAGATCAGTGCATATGGTTAATCCATACACACAGAGCCTTGTAATTCAATCGGCTTTCACGGGGAAAATGAATTAGATAAGGTTATCCTATATCTGGGATTATATTTCTCATTATAAATAATTACTATTGAATTCTGACTTACAGATAAATTATTTTGAGGTTGTGAATGAGAGGTCATACATAGATGACATAGTCATTATTGATGCAAAATTCAAGTCTTGAAGGCCCCACCCTTAAATTTAGACTTTAACAAACTGAATTTGTGATGGTAACACCAAGTTTCAGCTGGCAGATGACACCTGCTGACATCATCTTTAGTGACCAGGTATCTTTCATCATAAGCATATGACCTTTCCTGTATCAATCCTAACATATGGCCAAATACGGTTTACATTGTTCTAGGTGGTCACCGATTTGTTGCTGCTGTTCACAGTTCATGCTGTTAAGAAATGATGCACAAAGAGCTGAGAAACACGCGTGAAAAAATAGGACTGTTCCAATTTTCTATTTCTATTTTTATCATTTGGGTTTTTTAGACGTGGTTCTTTTGTTAATAAGTTTCTATAATCTCTTGACATTACAAGCAGCTTCATAATTTATCGCATGCTAGACTGTAAGTTCCACAGCAGGCATGGTATCTTCTTTTGTTCACAATTATGTAATCTATATTCTTCTTGTTAGACAGCAGCTGCTCATTTAGTATATGTTAGAAAATAATACATATTAGATAAAACACATATATATAATTAATATTCTATCCTCGTTCATTATTTTCTAATTCATTCATTTGAATATGTGTGCACATGTATGTAAAGACATTAGAATATGTATACACACACTCAGAAATAAACATGGTTACGAGAGAGTGTTTTCAATTGCAGACCATTTCTCAAGAGAAAGGCACCCTTTGGGGCACAGGAAGAGTGCGTGGGTACATTTAGGTCAATTCCTTACTCTCTGCATCTGTTTGAAGCCCACCTAAATTATCAATTTTAGGTTAAAGATAAATTTAAGTCATCTATATAGATTTTGGAGTCATACAGGTACCATGCCAATATAAGGTCTGTGTATTGATTTCAGGGTCTTCCGTGCACTCTCGGCAGCACTTGATTTCAAAGACAGTAGCAATTACCTTGTACACTGATCTGAATAAGAAATGGATGTCTTTTTAAGTTTCTACTATGTGTCCTTGAACTAAAAGCCTTCAAATTGTTTATAGGCATCTACATTAATGATCAGTTTCACTTCTTTTGTTAGGGTATTTTAGGTAGTGTGGTCTAGAGTTTACTCTTCAGGACTCTGACATTTTCTGTGTAATATATTTGACAACAAAGATTTTGACTTTATGAACAATTTTATACTGATCCTTTAGGGTTAAGTTTAGGTGAAAGAACACACAGAAGTGATAATGCTAACATAGGCACATTAAAAATGTCAGGGATTGGCAACATTTATCACAAACACTAATTTGTGACAATATGCTCACGTCAAGAGCCATTTACATTTTACCTGGTTTCTAGGCCCTTTTTATGTAGTAAATCTCAGATCTCTTTTTTTATCTTTGATTTGTGGGTAAATTCTTCATATCCTAACTCAAAATTTTCATGGGATTTGAAGTTTTGTTTTTTTTTAATAATTTATTAATTTACTTTATTGCTGTTCAAATACAGTTGTCTGCAAACTCTCCCCTCCCCTCCCCCTCCAATCCCACCTCCCTTTCCTGCCTCTCTCCCCACCCTTGGTTCTGTCCATGAGTCCTCTATAGTGGTTCCTGAAAACCCTTCTCCCCATTGTCCCCCTCCCCCTCCCCCTTGGCTATTGTTAGATTGTTCTTAATTTCAATGTCTCTGGTTAAGCTTTGCTTGCTTTTTGCTTTTGTTGATTATGTTCCAGTTAAAGGTGAGATCATATGGTATTTGTCCCTCACCACCTGGCTTACTTCACTTAGCATAATGCTCTCCAGTTCCATCCATGCTGTTGCAAAGGGTATAAGCTCCTTCTTCCTCTCTGCTGC